>JAOQMR010096833.1:0-13122 GCA_027563865.1 Erythroxylum pelleterianum
AACACATAGAAACTGAACTACTTACTTGGAATCGCTTAAATCTCCAGATCTTGCAAAACCCTAAAATTTCCTCTTCTCTCTTCTCTCCCACTCCGTCGACTCCCTCTTCAATTTTTCTTCTTCTTTGATTTTCTTCTTTTCCTCTCTTTTCTATTCTTTTAACTCTCTTCTTATTACACAAGGTCTAAAATACCCCTTACTATAAACCTTTAACCTCAAAACCTTAAGTGCACTTCCTAAAATGCCCTTGGTTCAAATATCCAATTAATCCTACTTTATATCATAATTTAAATTCCTTAGTCATGCTTCCATTTAATTCTAACCTTAGCAAAATTTAATTCCAATTAGCTTAACAAAAATTTAAATCATGTCTCAAAATAAATAAAACAGGTTTGGGGTCCAACAAGAGGCATGTGAAAAATAAGCGCAAGAGGTTGAAGGACAAATATCAGACGACTTTTGACATGTTAAACTATAGTGGGTTTGGGTGGAATGAATCCAAGCAATGCGTTGAGGTGGAAAACAAGCAAGTGCTAGATGAATGGATGAGGGTAATTTTATGTTAATTGTTGATTGTTTATAGAAGTTTCCAAATAATCATATGTTTTTCATGCTGACGTTTTTTGATGTTTATTCCAGAGACACCCTAACAAGTACTACACTCTTGGCAAGCCTTTCCCACTTTACCCAAGACTTGAGTTTATCTTTGGGAAGGACAGAGCCACTGGTGGAATGGCTCAGGATGCTGCATAAGGTGAAGCACTAGCTGTTGAACCAGCTTCTGCTACCCCTTATGATCAACCAGCCCTACAAGCCACTCCTGCTCTGGCAACTTCAGCTCATGCTTTTGGTTCCGTCGCATCTTCCAGCAACACTAAAGGAAATCAACAAAATAAAGGGAAACGAAAGGTGTGAGATAGTGAAGAGTTAGAAAGCCTTGTAACATCATTTGCTCGTGCCATTGACACTAGTAAAGAAAATGCTAGGGTAATTGCTGATGCCATTGTAGGAATACAAGAAGCTAAGCTAGGTGAAGAGCTTGGCAATTTGGGTTTTTCCATTGACGAAGTTGTTAGGATTGCAAAGATATTCATTAAGAATGCTCAATATGCGAATATTTTCTAGGGTTTAACTACAGCACAAAAACAGGCTTATGTTAGGAGCCTTTTAGAGGATGACATATGACTTGATGTATAATTTCTTAATTTGCATGGTGATGAAACAGGGATTGTGATGTTAAATGATGTATGTTTGTACAATTGTCTATTACTTATGAATGGTTGGTTTACAAACTTCTTAATGTTTGTCATTTTTTTACGTGTATGAATGATGATAATATGATTCATTTTTTAGGTACTTAAATATAGGCAGATACAACTTCTATGTGGTCTTTGTTGGACGTCAAATTGGTATTTTTACAAATTGGGATGATGTCAAATTGGCAACTGAGGGGTTTCCTAATGCTCGATTCAAGGGGTATTAGACAGTGGATGAAGCACAAAGTGGTTATGTCATGGACCCATATAGGCCGACTCGTCGCAATAGACATCGCTCCTACCGCTAATGAACCCTCCTGCCTGCCGAATCCATTCGTACTTCCAACAAATGAACAAGTCAATGAAGTTGCAACTTTGCTGACAAATATGGCATGGAGTCAAGCATTTTTACTCATAGCCATCGGAGTCATTTTGGGAATTATTGTTAAGGACATTATTAATAAATTCTAAGGCTTTAATGTATGTTGAACCAATTATGTAATTAGTTCCATGAATGCTTAGATGTTTTTTTCAATATATGTTGAACCTATTAAGTAATTAATTCTATGAATGTTTAGATGTTTTATTTGAATGTATGTTGAACCTATTATATAATTAATTCTATGAACGCTTAGCTCTTTTAATTTAAAAGAGGTGTTGAACCTATTGTTACTAAATTTGTATTAATTATCATTAATATTAATATTAGAATTATTGTTATTACTATTCTTATTATCAATATTATTATAATTAATTTCTTATTATCATTATTCTTATTATTATTAGTATTATCAATTTTGTATTTATTATTATTATTGTTATTAATTTTGTATTAATTATTTTATTATTATTATTATTATTATTGTTATCATACATTTTGTATTTTTTATTATTATAAATTTCTTATTATTATTATGAGTAGTAGTAGTAGTAGTGGTAGTAGTAGTTGTAGTAGTGGTAGTAGTGGTAGTAGTAGTAGTAATAGTAGATGTATTATTATTATTATTAAGCATCATTTTGTATTTATTATTATTATTATTATTATTATTATTATTATTATGATGATGATGATGATGATGATGATGATGATTATTATTATTATATGTATTATTATTATTATTATTATTATTATTATTATTATTATTATAAATTTTGTAGTTATTATTATTCAAATTTATTATAATTATACATTTTGAACTTATTTATTATTGTTATTAATTTTGTTGTTGTTATTATTATTATTATTATTATTCGATAGTAATTTTAAATTGTTTTTATTATTATTTGTTAACTTTTTAACTAATACAAATCATTCGTAATAAAATTATCAATGAATTACATATTTCTAATCATATTAAGAACCAAGGGCATTTTCAACATTGGCACAATTTTTTCGTTCTGTCCACTGCAACCAAACACATTTCTGCCCACGAGATGGAAACAACTTTTTCTGTTCTGTCTACCACAACCAAACACCTCATTGTCTCCAATTTTTGTTTCGTTCTGTCTCCAAATTTTTGTTCTGTTTCGTCTCAGTATGCCGGAGACAGCAATCATACGCAACGTAAAGATTCTTGTTAGCAGCATACCATACGGTAAGGCATTAGAATCTCTCTTCGACTTCATCATGTAACTTAAGATTAAGTGTGGAAGATCTATAGGTTGATGGTTGAGTAGATGAAATAGGCATTGTTCATCTATCATCATCACAACATTCTTCGAGCCTGTCCTTGATATAACACAATGAAAAAGTAGCGCATGTAGAACCCTAGCCTTCAGAACAAGAGTTGACGCCTTCTTGTCCTATGGGTCACTACTTCCATAGAGTTGTTGATTGATATATGCTTTTTCTACATTGACTTGAGTCATCCATCTTATGTTATGAGTCACCTTTGCTTCGACACACGAACATTCACTAACTTTCTCGATTAACTCCAGTGTCACAATAACCAACAATCTGGAAGAAATTTTTCCATCCCACTGCATCAATTTCTAGTTCAATGTCCATCTGGTTCTTCTTCAAGGAATCAAAATCAACATGTCTTCCACAAATCATAGATTGCTCCATTTGTGATCTGTAGACAATAAAAACTAAACACAAAAATATATTTTTCTCAAGGAAATGATGTTAGTATCTGAAGTTGAGAATGTGAACAGAAAGAACTTGATATCAAGAACTGAGTAATGAAAAGTTTTGTTGAGATTTCTGCAAAATTTGATTTTAGAGTATTTCAAGAATATTCTAGAGTAGGTGATATTCTAAAGCTTTAAGAGGATTTCCCTCTAATACCTTCTCTTGAAGAAATTACTGTCTGTAACTTACCATTACTGTTCTCTTGAAAACTTACGACTTTTTATCTTCTTTACTAATAAAATCATCTGGGTCATGACATGTCAGACGATTGGTCACTCAACACTACCATATTCAAGTTTCGTCTAATTTCTTTGAATCTTTCTTCATTCAAGGGCTTAGTGAAGATATCTGCCCACTGATGATTTGTCTCAACAAATTGTAGACTAATGATCTTCCTCTGTACATAGTCTCGTAAGAAATGATGTCTAACTTCAATATGCTTTACCCTCGAGTGTTGTATTGGATTCTTCGATAGGTTGACAACACTTATGTTGTCACAGAAAATTAGGATTTGTTCTTCGTGCATTGAATAATCTTCTAACTGATACTTGATCTATAACGTTTGTGAGCAACAACTAGCAGTTGACATATATTCAGCTTCTGCAGTAGATAGAGCAATTAAACTTTGCCTCTTACTTGACCAAGAGACTAGATTATGGCAGAGAAAGTGACAACCTCCACTTGTACTCTTCCTATCAATCCTGTCTCCAGCGTAATCAGCATCACAATAGCCAATTAACCTGAAATATTTATCTTTCTTATACATTAAGCAAAGATCAGTAGAACCTAATAGATATCTCAAAATTCTTTTGACAGCAATATAGTGAGGTTCTCTAGAATCTGCTTGAAATCTTGCACATAAATAGACACTAAACAGTATATCAGGTCTGCTTGCTGTAAGGTAAAGTAAAGAACCAATGATTCCTCTAAAAAGGGTTTGATAAACCTTCTTACCTGCTTCATCCTTGGATAAAAGGTTTGAAGGATGCATAGGAGTTGACATAGGTTTCTCTTTTTCCATTCCATATTTAACCAACAGTTCTTTGATATATTTCTGTTGATGAATAAAAATCTTTTCATCGGTTTGCTTAACTTGTAAACTAAGAAAGAATTTTAATTCACCCATCATGCTCATTTTAAATTCATTTTTCATTAGATTCTCAAAACTAGAACATAACTTTTTAGATGTTGCACCAAAGATAATATCATCAACATATATTTGTACTATGATGAAATCATTCTTAATACATTTTCTAAATAAAGTCTTATCTACATGTCCTCTTCTAAAATCATTTTCAATCAAAAAGGACTTAGACGATCATACCAAGCTCGAGGAGCTTGTTTCAAACTATACAAAGTGATATGTGTTTAATTGTTGATATATTTAAATATTTATACTTAGCGATTAATGATAAAAAAATGCTTAAGATACTCACTTTAATTTATATATGATTTTAGGTACAATTTGGAAGCAAAAAAATTAAAGTGAGCCAAAAGTACCCCATTTGGGACATTTTCTGAAGATCATTACTTGTTTGTCTTCATGGAGTGGACAAAGAAAATAAAAAAAAGACATGAAGAAAAGAGCTTGAAGGAGTAAGGTTTTAGAGAGGAGCAAATTAAAATCGTCACATAAGAAGCCAAAAACAACGCAGCTTGGAACAACAACACAAAAGAGCAAATTAAATGTCCAGAGAGGATTTAAAGGTGGAGACATTTTAATTGTCCAATCAATTAGCTACAACAACAAAGACGAGGTGCAAACAGTGAGGGCACAACATGCTACAGTGGACGAAAACAAGAAATGCAACAGGAGAGAACTATATATAGAGGGCTGCAGTGTTTTAGGCAAACACGCAGAAGGCAGATGCTAAACAATAAAAGGCAGAAATAAATCACGAAAAGAGGAGTAGCATGTGATGCATAGGAGCGCAACACGCAGATGCCAGAAAGGAGCAAAACATAGCGTCCAGGGAAAGCAGTGAAGAAGGAATACAAGCAGAGGTTTTTAAGGGTTGATGTGTGACCTTTATTAGTCACATCATGAACAATAGAGGAAAGCAAAAATTAAAAGAGGGGACTGAGCATAAGAATGTAATAAACAGATAAATAGTGCGGCGCAGCTTGGTAGTGAGGGTAGCGTTTTGAGCCGCATTTAACACCGTGGAGGCTGCGTGAAGGAGACTAAAGGGGTTTTTGGCTAGGCATGAAGATAGGGGATAAAGAAATTTTTCAAAAAATACCTATTAAGGGCTAAATGTCCTAGCGCCGATTCGGAGGTAACATCGACGCCGATGACCTGGGCTTTATTATTATTTTGTTGTTTCTTTATCTCATTAGAAATTGATTGTGTTATCCAATTCTAATTTATTTGGGTATTGTGTATGGATAATCAGATTTTTGTTATTGTTTGGTTATTTATGTATGAACCTGTTGGGTATTGTGAATTGATGATTTTAATGCATTCATTGGATTGTTAATTTCAAACCCATTGCTATAATTTCAATATAATCCGTAATTTTTATGCTGAAATTCATGTGTAGCGACTAATGATTCGTAATCATTAGGGATAACATGATCTAGGTTAAATGACGCATCGTATGTGGTTGTTGTCTTGATTAATCGATTTTCCTAAATCGTAATGCTACCGCGTAATTAAATCTAAAGATCGTATCCTAGGTTGTTTGGTAGTTAGGTTTAATTAACGATCATATCTTGATTAAACAAAACCTAAGGGAAAATTCGAGTTAATTATTAACCCACGATTAATAGTTTCTAGGAGAGGTTAAAGAACAACAAATTAATAAAATATACGTAGTCAAGGTGTATGCCGAGATTGGACCAAAGAATCGGGTCCCTACCGAATTCCCCACTTTTATTATTTTTGCATGTTTTATTTAATTTGTTTTTATTAGTTATTTTCATTTTTTGTTCTTTCAAAGTTCCAAACCCCCCTTTATGTGTAAACACCGATTAATTTCATTCCACAAACTTTATACACACTCTCTGTAGAATCGACGTAGACACTCCACTGCTACAGTAGTAGTCTAGTTATTTTATTTTAACTAGCGTAACGACATGCGGTCATAAAGTTTTATGAAGTCTATAGACATGATCTGGTTTTTTAGAATCTTCAAAACCAGGAGGTTGCTTTACATAAACCTTTTCATCTATAAAACCATTCAAAAAGGAACTTTTCACATCTATTTGAAATAGTTTTATATCATGACAAACAACATATGGAAGCAAAATCCTAATAGCTTCTAATCTAGCTACAGGAGCATAAGTTTTATTATAGTCTATTCTTTCCTGTTGATTATAGCCTTGAGCTACTAATCTAGCTTTGTTATGACTTACTCTACCTGATTCGTCTAGTTTATTCTTAAAAACCCATATGGTTCCTATGATAGACTTTTTAGAGGGTATGGGAACTAAAGACCAAACTTTATTCCTTGTAAATTGGTTCAGCTCCTCTTGCATGGGTAAAATCCAAGCTTCATCCTGAAGAGCTTCATCAATTTTCTTAGGCTCTATTTTATAAATAAAAGCTACATTTTCTTCTCTTCTGAATTTAGACCTAGTTCTCACACCTTCTGAAGTTTCTCCTATAATCAGATTTTCTGGGTTAGAAGACTTATATCTCCTGTCCTTTTTCAGACCGAGATTTTCAGGAATATCTTCTACTTTATCTAGAGGAGTATCTAATGGTCACACATCTTCATTATCAACCAAGGGTACTGATAGGATTTCATTATCAGTATCATTTCTTCTATTTAGTTGAGAACTATCATCAAATTTGACATGAATAGATTCTTTAATAGGCTTAGAAGTAAGATTATAAACCCTATAGGCTTTAGAAGATAATGAGTATCCTAGAAAAATTCCTGAATTGATCTTAGAATCAAATTTATCCAAAATTTCCTTTGTATTCAATATAGTACACTTGCAAATACCATTGGTGCTGGTTGCTTTTTCCAACAAAGGAGATCTGTAGTAAATATTATGTTCTTCTTAGGTACCCAGATTTTCTTGGGTCCTTTGGGGTCAGTCTTATAATTATTCATAGAAAGATAATAAGAAGACTAGTGATATTTCTTTCTATAAGGAATAAAATTCTTTTTGAAATGAGTATTGCTATTAGTAAACCCTAGACCACTCTTATCATTAGGGTGTCTATATCTTCCAATCATATCATTCATTTTTTTTGTACTTTCAGTAAAGGTTGATACATCTGCTGAAAGAGTATTAATCCTTTGTTTCAACTGACTGATTTCCTCAGATCTATCTGTAGTTACTTTTTTCTTCATATCGTCTACTTGTTTCTTAAGGTAGACGTTTTCTTTCTCTAACACTTCCGTGTTTTTCAAGTTTTTGACAAACTTTCTCTTTAAGGATCTATACTGCTTTCGTATAGCATGTGAATCTTCTAACAATTCTAAATATGCATTTTGAAGTTCATTAAAGTTAGAAGTCACCTCCTCGTCACCTTCTTTTTCGCTACCAAGCATATATTTGCTTGTACAGATGCTCATGAATCTGAATCAGATTTGGATGAATCTAAATCTTCCCAAGTTGCCATCATGCTCTTCTTATTTTTTTATTTTTCTTCGGTTTTCTTTTAAGCAATGAACATTTAGACTTGTAGTGTCCTGGTTTGTTGCACTCGTAGCAAATGATAAAGTTCTTCTCATTCTTGACTTCGTCTTTGCTATTCTTCTTAAAAGAAAACTCTTTATTTCCTTTTTCTTTCTTTTTCCACATTCTTATGATCTTTCTTGAAATGAAAGATAATTCATTATCATCTTCACTTAAATCTTGTTCAGATTCACTGGTATCATCATTCTTGATTTCTTCAATCTTTAGTTCTTTTGATGATGAATTTTTATTTTTCTGAGTCTTGTGATTTTTCTGACCAGCCTTTACTATAGATTTGTCTTTTCTAGGTTTATCTTCTACATCAAGCTCTACTTCGTGTATCTTCAAAGAACCAAGCAACAAATCAAACTTTAATTTACTCAAGTCCTTGGCTTCTTGTACTGCAGTGACTTTAGGTCTCCATCTTTTCGACAGACTTCTGATAATCTTCTTGGCATGGTCTTGATTATCGTAGATTCTCCCACGAGTTTTAAGTCTATTAACGATAGTTTGAAATCATCCAAACATTTGATCAATAGACTCATCTTCTTTCATCTTAAACAGCTCATACTAATGTATAAGAATACTGATTTTGGACTCTTTCACCTGGTTTGTGCCTTCATGTGCGATGGATAAGGTGTCTCATATCTCCTTCGCAGTTTCGCATCCATGAACTTTATCGTATTCACTTCTGCTTAAGGCATAACTTGGAAAGAATTTGGCCTTTGAGTTTAATTGAAATCTAGCTTTGTGATCTATTGACCATCTGGTACAAGGAATGGTATTTCCTTCATCACCCATTGGAATGTATGGTCCATTCTCGATGATATCCCAAAGATCAATGTGTGTGGATTCTATGAAGAGCCTCATCCTGTCCTTCCAATAATGATAATCCTCACCATTGAATGCGGGAGGTCTTGTGACGGAGGCACCTTCATCTATAAAAACATATGATTCAGCCTTGGATCTTTGTCCTCACTTTGTAAAGGTGGTTCTTGGAAACCAAGGTCTGATACTAACTGAAGTAAATCACTTGTTAATATAGACTTTATCTACAATATAAAAAATGCAAAAGAAGGGGGGTTGAATTGTGAATTCTTTTCGTGAATACAAAACCCCTTGATATTTCTTGAAAAGAACTTTTTAAAAACTATTAAATGAATATCAAACAATAGCTACTTGGTTAAATTGCAAATAACTTCTATATACTTGTTTAAGAACAATAGAAATAAAAGTAAAGAGTTAGAGGGTAGATATTGCGATTTTATACTGGTTCACCCCAAACCTTGGGCTACGTCCAATCCTCAGAGTTTGTCTGAGATTTCACTATACTTCTCCAAATTTACAAGTATTCTTTTCTTCTCTTTCAGAGGCTCTTCAGGTCTCTTACACAAAGTATTATTTATGCTTCTTAGCCTTTTCAAGCGCTTGGCCTTTCTTTTCTCTTACTAGAAAGATATGGTGAGCTTTTTGTTACAGTAGAGTTTGCTCTCGTGTATCGCACTCCGAATACATACTATTTCTATGTAAGTAATAACTTGAAAGTTTAAAGATCAAAAACTAAAAATTGTTTAGTTTTCGACTACGACTAGTATTTATAGCCTAAGTCTCCAACTGCTTCTTGTTTCTTGTAGAAACTATTATTCAGTTGAGTTTTGTAACTAACTCCAACTGACTAACTGTCTGACGTACTAGAGTATCTCCACCTTTGTATCGTCTGTGTTTTCCTCTTCTTCCGTATTTTGCGCTTCTTCTGTGTTTTGCCGCTTCTTCTGTGTTTTGCGCTTCTTCTATGTTTTACCGCTTCTTCTGTGTTTTGCTCTTCTTTTGTGTTTTGCCGCTTCTTCTGTGTTTTGCGCTTCTTCTGTGTTTTTCCGCTTCTTCTGCATTTTGCGTTTTTCTGTGTTTTGCCGCTTCTTTTATATTTTACGCTTCTTCTGTGTTTTGCTGCTTCTTTTGTGTTTTCCACTTCTTTTGTATTTTGCGCTTCTTCTGTGTTTTTCACTTCTTCTATGTTTTGCTGCACGCTTAACACACTTATCAAAACAGTTCATTTATTTCTAATATTATTATTATTTGATTGTCATCAAAATTAATATACGTGAAGTCTTCTTGACTTAACAATTAGTACCTTCTTTAATATAAATTCACCTTCATTGTACCTCAAATCCCAATCTAATTCATCCATGAAACAACCTGTAACCTATGATTTTAATACATCAAAAACTAGGCATAAAAGTATCCAAGTTCAAGTATCAATTTCCAACATAATTCATCATCAACATCATTTATAATTCATCCCAATTCAATCATCATAACCCTTCTATTATAACATGCTGTAAAGATGAATCTTTTACTTACTTGTTTAGCTCAAATTTCCATCTCAAATATCAAGCTAATTCAGCTTTCCATGTATGCAAAATCATCACAAATTCAAGGTGGGAATTGGATGGTTTTCGGCTAGAATCAAAGACTATAACAAGAAAAACTATGTTTTGATTATTTACCTAACTTTGTGAGGGTAAAAGCATGGATTTTGGTGTATCCATTTAGCAAGAATTAAACCAAAAATGCAGAGCTATGAGATGAATGCAAGTTTTGGCGGAGAGAGTGAAGAGTGAAGGAGAAACACAATAGAAACTTTTCTAGCATTTGTTTAGTTCAACTAGGAACAAGGTGTCATTATCTTTGATTAACATGTGTCCTTAAACATGCTAGCCACTTATCCTCTTCCTAAGCCACCAAATGTAACCTAGTTATTAGTCCATTTGTCACTCATTCATTGCTGCCATTTGTCAATTAATTACCTATGCCAAATGTCACTCATTTATCTATGCCAAATGTTACTCAATTATAGGCTTGGTCATCCTAATTTTCCATGTTAACTTATCTTACTATTTGGCATTTTTCCTAGTCTAAATTTACATTTTAATTAATCAAATTTCCAATTGTAACAATAAATTCCAAGTTTACTACTTTTAACCAATAAAAACAAAATTCAAGACATAAATAATACACAATTCACATCATAATCATTTTAACCCTTTCATACCCCGGAATATGTCAATTGAGTGCATTTATTATCTTTGCAATGTGTACTATTTCATAATTCATGTGTGTATGCTAATGATATACATTTCATGAACTCTCAATGATATGACTCATTTGCAAAATTCTAAGGCTCTACCCTTATTATGAAAAACCGACTATTACATATATGACACATGTGAATCTTGCTTATTAGGCAAGATGACAAAGTTACCCTTTCAAGGAAAGGGTGAACGAACTACTAGGCTATTGGACTTAATACATTAAGATGTATGTGGTCTGAAGTCAAGACATGTCAAAGGTAGTTTCATATACTTCATTACCTTTATCGATGATAATTCACGATATGGGTATATGTATCTTATGAGATACAAATCTAAGGTTTTTGAAAAGTTAATGAAGTAGAGAAACAATTGGCCAGAAGTATTAAAACACTTCGATCAGATCGAGGTGGTGAATACTTAAGCCAAGAGTTTTTAAGTATTCTAAAAGATAATGGGATAGTATCCCAGCAAACTCCACGTTATATACAGCAACACAATGATGTGGTAAAAAGGAGAAACCGAACCTTGTTGGATATGGTGAGGTCAATGATGGGCATAGTAGATCTGGCAAAATCCTTTTGGGGATATGCACTCGAGACTGTTGTTTATGTGTTAAAGAGAGTTCCTTCAAAGTTAGTTGATGTTACTCCATATAAGATGTGAACTAACAAGAAACCCTATCTTTCTTGTACGAAAGTTTGAGGTTGTCTAGCTTATGTGAAACAGATTCAATCTGATAAGCTTCAACCCAATCACCTTTGTATCTAATACACATGATAAGAATCTCATGATCATGATCTCATCATGATTTCCTTCATGCTATATAATGTATCAAGGACTTCATTAATTCGATTTAAGATCATTATCAATTCATAAAGATCATTAACATCAAAATAACAAAAATGACTTTAATTTATCATAAAGATTTGTACAATAAGTGCTAAAAATGATTGCCTTTAGAGAACTTCTCTAACAACCTCCCATTTGGCCTAAAACTAATTGCCTTTGTATCTGATACCATAGGAAAATACATGAGAATCATATCTCTTATGTAGAATCGACTTAGTCAAAGGATCAGTAATATTCTGATTAGTGAGTATTCTCTTTATCTTGAAATCATTTCTACCAATGATTTCTCTAATCAAATGGTATCGCCTGAGTAAATGTTTGGATTTTTGATGAGACCTTGGTTCCTTTGCTTGCACTACGACACCATTATTGTAACAATAAAATTGTATTGGGTTAACAATGTTAGGAATCACT
Organism: Erythroxylum pelleterianum; assembly: GCA_027563865.1. Lineage (NCBI taxonomy): Eukaryota > Viridiplantae > Streptophyta > Magnoliopsida > Malpighiales > Erythroxylaceae > Erythroxylum > Erythroxylum pelleterianum. The sequence goes on from JAOQMR010096833.1 coordinate 12,381, forward strand.
CCAAGTTCTATGATGAACTTCTTAATCCAAACTGCTTCCTTTGCTGCTTCTGAAGCAACAATGTGCTCTGCTTCGGTTGTTGAATCTACAGTTGTCTCTTGTTTGAAACTCTTCCAACCGACTGCTCCACCATTTAGTGTGAAAATATATTTTCTTATTGGGATTTAGAGTTATCCCTATCGGATTGGAAAGTGGCATTTGTATACCCGCCCTGTTGGACCCTGTTTCCGAAGCCCAACATTCGGACCCACAACAATGTTGGACCTCGTCTCCGAGACCCAACATTCGGACCCACACAAGCATAGTGGACCCAAACCGGACACATATCGGTCACAAAATAGGGGAAAAACCTAATTAGAGAATTTGGATTGGCTTTTCAATAAAAATATTCCCTTGGTTATAACGATTTTAACGCCACTGGAATCGCTCAATTTGGATTAGAAATGAAGAAGTTATGGTTATCACACGGTTCCTTCATAGGACTTGTAGCATTATGCATCTAGTTTAATTTAAAACAAGATTCACCTCGATCCGAGCTCCGTAGCTCCGGATATTGCAAAATTAGTAAGGCATGTTCAGACTTTACCGACCGACCATCACACTTTGTTTTAAAGCACCTTTTTCAATTTAAAAGAAATACTGGTAATTCAGGTGTGAAAAGTTAAAAAAATGTCTTAGGAATCCATCGCTTTGAAAATGGGGTCGATCGGAGGTCTACACAAAAAGTTATAGCCAAAAGAAT
>JAOQMR010096888.1:0-13117 GCA_027563865.1 Erythroxylum pelleterianum
AGTATACCGTCTTTGTAACAGATTGTATACAACGATGAATGCAATACAATTTTTTCCTCTTCTATATGCCTTGACATAATTGTTCCAAACACACCACGAAAGCTTATACAAAAATTGTCAAATAAATCCTTGAAATCAGTTACATAGCTTCCATTTTGGTTTCCCCCCATCATTGGTAGTTGGTAAACTCGGTGTTCCATCTATGGAACAACTAATGCATAAAAATGGATTAACTATATATATGGAAGAAGCGTTTAGTGCTTGGACTTGATTTCCTTTTGGAATTTGGCCTAGCTAATTGTTGGAAGACAAGTTTAAGTGACCTAGAAATGTCAAAGGGGAGACAAGTTGGAAGATAAGTTTTAATGGGTATTTCATTATTGTGCTTCGAATAACCAAGACCCACCAGAAAAAGGTTTGAATTTTAGCAAATTAAATAGGAAGATAACAGAGCAGTCGGCATTGGAGTGTACCTTAGGAATCCGCGAGCTCAGAGGACGGGTGATTTTGAGAGGAAGAATTGAAACTATTGAAGGAACAGGGAAAGAGAGAAAGCTGCATGCGGTGCGCGACTTGTAAACAATTTCAAAATGATACCCAAACGTCGTTTTAACTATAAAGCGCAAAGGATGGGCGATTTTGTTTACGAAGCCTTCAACGACGTTTTCTTCAGAGAAACGACACAGCTTTTAATTGGCGACGTTTTAATAAAAAATGTCACAAAAAGTTCTCCAAATTTACGACGTTTTCACTAAACGTTGCGAAAAAGTTAAACTTTTCGCGATGTTTTTGAAACATCACAAAAGTTTATACAGTCTGTGACATTTTATAATTTTTTTGTAGTGAAGACTGATGAAGGTGAGACAACAAAGGCAAGTACAGCAACAAGGCTGTCACATTTTCCTTGTCTTTCAACTTTGAGAATAAATAGGTGTCCTGTGCTCACTTTGATGCCTCTATTTCAATCCCTAGACAACCGGCTATCGTTGGAGAATGCCACCATCAAATCGTTCTAGCCACCATAAGAAAAGCAAGAATTAGCGACAGAAAATTACCGACGAAAAATATGCCGTTGCAAATTACTGATGAAAATCTATTTTCGTAGGTAAAATTGATGGGAAAATTTTCATTTAGCGACGATACTAATATCCGTCACTAAATATGGAGGGAAATCATCCCAACAAATTTTGCAATGGACTTTAGCGACGGAAAATTACCAGCGAAAAATATACCGTTGCAAAAAATCCATTTCTGTAAGTAAAATTGACGAGAAAATTTTCATTTAACGACGGTACTAATATCCGTCGCTAAATATGGAGGGAAATCATCCTTGCAAATTTTGCGATGGACTTTAGCGACGATACAAGATTCCCTTCGGTAAAAGATTTAGTGATGGTATAAGACATCCGTCAGTAAAAAGGCGGGAATTATTGGCAGAATTAAAAAATTTTGAATTTACCTATAGAAATTTTTGTCGGCAAATTTCGTCGGTAAAATCTGTTTAAATTTAAACTCGCCCGGCATCTTCCCCCCGCCTGTGTCTTTTTCTTCCTTCTTCCTACATCTCCTCTTCGGCTTTCTTCTCTTCGGTTTCTCTGTTGTGGACTCCTTTTCTGCTCGTCGACGTTGTCTTTTCCAGCCATTGTCATCGTGTCCTTCGGTGGAGGTATTTTTGCAACTAATGTCATATGTTTTTTCGTATATTGGATGAAAGTTAATTTGGGTATTTGATTATTTTCGTTTATTTGTATATTTTGTGATTGTAAGGTATAAATGTTAGTGATAAAAAAGATAAGACGTGATTTTAGTTGTGATGTTGGGATAAATTTCAGATGTATGTAAGGTGTTTGATGAAATGTTTGCCTTTTGAAATAATAGTTTCAGTTCTTTCTTTTCAGTTCTTTTTTAGTATGAATTTCATAATTTCAATTCTTTAGTATGAACTATTTTCTTAACTTTCCACAAGAGCCAGAATATAATAAGTGTTGCAATTGGTACGAAGAGATTTAGTAAAGTTCTCTCCATGGTGGCTTCAAGAGAAACTGAACACTTTGCAAGTAAATTTTAAAAAATAGTTTTTAGCAAATTTACCGACGAAAAATCCATTTCCGTAGGTAAAATATATTGGATTTACCAACGAAAATTCTTTTTCCGTAGGTAATTATTGACAGAAAAACCAAATCCATTGGTAATTTTCTGACAGAAAAATTTTCTCCTTTGGTAAATTTGCCAACCGAACAAAATTTTTGTCCGTAAGTTTACCGACGGTATAAAAATTTTCGTCAGTAAATTTACCTACGGCCGTATTTCTGACGCCTTTTTTCATGAGTAAATTCCATCGCTACATAAGCTTACTGATGGAATGTGGACAAATTTCGTCGGTAATTTCTGTCGGTAAACTTTTTTTTTCTTGTAGTGAGCATACAATGGAAACGAAGCCGGTGACTCCTTTCATTGCTTCCTCAGTTGTCTATTCTTTGTCCAAGTTGAAGGAACTGGAATTCATCAGAATTGGTGATCGTGAATGTCTGTTAGAAGTCTGGGTTTAAAATCTCACTTCCCTTCGAAAACTATACATAGGTTGCCGCCCTAGATTAACATCTTTGCCTCAAGAAACGCATCATCTTACCTTTTTAAGAGAATTAACCATAAATTTATGTCCTGAAGTGAAGAAAAAATGAGGAAACAAAAGGGGTGTGGATTGGTAGCATTGCTCATATCCCAAATATCACAATTGATGGAGAAGAGGTTCAGATAGAGAGCCCCTGTAGTCTATAAACTGCAACAGCTCCTTGACTGTTCCTCTTAAAGCTCATGGGCTAAGGAGTGTCCACATGACACTACAAGAAAAGTAGTAATTAACAACGAAAAATTACTGACGGAACATAAAGCGTAGCAAATTAGCGACGGAAACCCTATTTTCGACACTAAAATCGACGAAAAAAATTTGTTTAGCAACGGTTCTAATTTCTGTTGCTAAAAATGGAGAGAAACCATCCCGCAAAATTAGCAACGGACTTTAGGGATGGTAAAAGTGTACGTTGGTAATTACACTGAAATTAGCGACGGAAAATTAAAATCTGCTGCTTAATAAGGATGAAGTATACTGACGGAACCATTATCGTCGGTAAATAAAGCAGGAATTAAAGGTGGTATAATAAATTTTAAAATTAGCCACGGAACTTAGCCACGAAAAATGGAGGGAAACTGTCTCGAAAAAATTAGCTACGAACTTTAGGGACAGGAAAAGTGTCCGTTGGTAATTACACTGAAATTAGTGATGTAAAATTAAAATCTATCGCTAAATATGGAGGAAGTATACCGACGGAACCATTACCATTGGTAAATAAAGCGGGAATTAAAGGCGATATAATAAATTTTAAAATTAGCGATGGAACTTAGCGACAGAAAATCCCGTTGGTAAATTACATTTAAAGCACTTGAATGCCCCCACCTATATGTTCTTCTTGCTGATGTTTAAAACCCCCGAAAACCCTCGCCACCCCCTAACCTGCGTGTTCTTCTTCCTGTTGCGTCCCTCTCGTGTGATTTCTTCTCTCTGATGTTATCTCTGTTGGATCAAACACAAAAACTCACAGCCGAGTATTATGAGAAAGTTGATCACCGAGCGTAATCTTATTGAATAGATACGGCCTTTTAATAGGCTTACATGAAACAGAAAAAAGAGAAAAAAAATGGAATCACTGCTACCCTACTCTTCTCTAATAGATAGTGCAGATTATTTGGAAACAGGAAAATCCCTGTAAACTAGCAACTACGAATTATTCTTCAACACGCCCCCGTAAGTCGAAGTTGCTTACTCCTAGCATTCTCCTTAAGTAGCAAAATCATTCTCTTGACAATGACTTGGTAAGAATATCAGTGAGTTGTTCTTTAGTGCCGCAAAACTTCAATGAAATTTCCTCATTTGCTACAAGGTCACGAATGAAATGATACCTTATATCAAAATGTTTGGTTCTGCTGCGGTATGCTGGATTCTTATCATAAAGATTGTTGACTTATTGTCACATAATATTGTTATTGCGCCTCTTTGTTCATGATGCAATGGTGATGCTGTCGCATGCAACCAAATTTAAAAGAAATCACTCCCGTTAATACAAATTAATGTAGTAGTGGTAAGTGGATATCGTTCCCATGAGAAATTTTTAACAATAAAGATTAGCGAGTTTAAAATAAAACAAAGTAACAAAAAAAGGGGGTTGTTTTCAATTCATGAAATTCAAGGAAGAAAAATGATAAAAATTGAAAATCAAAAGAAATAATTGGATCTGAAAATGGAATGAGAAATACCTTGGTTTTCGGCTCGTCGATGTTATCACACTAATATGGATCATCGATATAAAATTGCAATCATTAACAAACATTCATTGGCGATGTTTTCTCTTAAGTGTAATGACTAAAAATATGCATCCTAGCATTCTTATTAAACAACAACCTAGATATGATCGTAGGTTTAATTGAATAATAGCTTTACGAATCAAGAACCAATGAGCAAGCGAAATACATGTATGACATGCAATCAATCAAGCAAATATCTCCTTAGAATTTTCCAACTTTAACGTAGAGAAGACAATCCTAATTGCTACTTGTGATTAGCGAAACTGAACGTCATATTTCGTTAATCTAACGATTGAACAAATTAATCCCTAGTTGCGCACCTCGAAATCAATCAACTCAATTAGAAAAAGTAAATCGAAACATATTTAATGTTCATCATCAACATAATTCTTATTCAAAGCATCTCACACCTAATAGCGGATAACACAGATCCCCTCAACCAAGACAATAAGTTTAGCTACTCATACTAGAATCGAAAACGAAAGAAATAACAAAGCGTAAAGTCTCCATCCTTGGTTCTTTACTAAAAATACTAAAATGTTAAAGGAAGAAGTGCAGAAAACGTGAAAAGCTGGAAAAGAAAACTGCAGAAAACGAAATCTATCCTAAAACTAGGCTAAACTTGCGTGAACAATGATCCTCTCTCCTTTTATGCTTGTTTTTTCGATTTCCCTCCTATCTTTCCTTGATTCTCTTCAGATAATGTATCCCCCAATTTCAGGTGGTCAATCTCCTTGAAAGATGGCAATATAATCTTTAAAGATTATAAGAATCTCGAGTTTGACTTTTGAAAATTGATCTGCAGATTTATTCCATCCTTAGAAGTGCCCACGCTTAGTCACTAAATTGCTGTCAAATTTAGAATTTAGAATTTTCTTTATTCTTTTGCATCTTTTTTATTCAATTTCGCCTCGAAGGTGTTGAAATCATCTATAAACAATTATAAGATAATTTCATTAATTTCGGATATTAATTTCAACACATTAAAGATAATTAAGCATAAAATAAGTGCAAATTGATGACTAACATGCAACTATGCCAAAATCCTCCCCAACCAGATTGATTGACATGCTGCTGATGTGGCTACTAAGTACTCTGCTTATGTGGTGGATAATGCTACTGTAGGTTGTTTCTTGGAATTCCATGTAATCACACCTGACCCTAACATGAAGACATTCGCAGAAACACTTCTTCTATCATCTATTGAGCTTGCCCAATCACTGTCCGTAAAGCCATATAATCTGATGTTGGGGTTTCTTTCATACCAAATGCCATAGTCACTTGTTCCAACAATGTACCTTAAAATTCTTTTGGCTGCACTGAAATGCATCTTAGATGGTGTTTGCATGAATCTTGAGAATACTCCAACTAAAAATACTATATCAGGACGTGTATGCGTAAGATAAATCAATCCTCCTACCAAGCTTCTGTACATCTTAGCATCTGCAAATCCTTCTCCATATTGAATTATCAATTTCTCATTGGAGTTCATAGGTGTGACTGCAGAATTACAGCTCACCATACCGAACTTCTTAAGCAGATCATTGGAATATTTTTCCTGAGACACAAATATCCCTCCTTCTACCTGTCGAACCTTCAAGCCAAGAAAATATTGTAGCACACCCAGGTATGTCATTTCAAATTGATGCATTATACCAGTTTTGAACTCAACCAATAAATTGTTAGAAGAGCTTGTATAGATAATATCATCAACATAAAGACACACAATAATAAAGTCATTAGTATCTTCCCTCTTTACATACAAAGGCGGTTCATGATTGCTTCTCAGATATCCATTCTCTTGGAAGTATCCATCTATCTTGCTATACCACGCCCGCGGAGTCTGTTTTAAGCCATATAATTCTTTCTTCAGCTCATAGATCTTTTCTTCTTTTCCTTTCACAATAAATCCTTGAGGCTGAGCTACATAAACTTCTTCTGTCAAATCTCCATTTAGGAAGGCCGATTTGACATCAAATTAATAAACTGTCCATTGAAGTTGTGCTGCCAATTCTAGAACAATTCGTACTGTTTCAAAACGTGCTATAGGAGAAAAAGTGTTGCAATTCCGGATGCACCAGAGGAGCCCAATACGCAGCAGGCAGCCACTAATGAGCAAACTCCAGAAGAACTCGAAGGGCCCCATCAGCAGGCAGATGTTAATGCAAGCTCAAATCCAACAGACGGAGATAGCGTAAGGGAGGCATCCACCGAAGATGGCCTCATCCCTTTGAGGCGTAGTACGCGAGTGAGACAAGTATCGGCCAAGCTCAAGGATTAACAACCGAAGCACATGAGTAAGCGGTTATAGTAAGAGAATAATGATTTGTACAACTACGTATAGCTGAAAGAGTGAGAACGTACGATTATATTTGATCCTATAATAGACGAAAGAGGACATGAAATGAAAAAGAAAGTTTAGCTTAGTCTCTCTTCCCTTTCCCTCATTCCTCTCTGCGCATCCTGCTTAACATCTGGTGCTTTCATTAAGCTCCATGGATGCACCACAACCATGGGTTCAGGCATTATAGGATACCCTGCAGGGTATTGATACTCACTTACGTGTCATTAAGAACCAACACCACCATCCGTAGATGGAACGAGAGGCTGTCCTTCCCATGGCCAATCTTGAGAGGCCAATCCTCCTCTCATTTGGTCTCTCAAGATTGACCTTCCGAAATTTCATGGCGATGACGTCCAGGGTTGGGTGTATCGTGCTAACCAATATTTCAATCTGCATGACGTTCCTCTCGACCAACGTCTTCCCATTGAAGAGATGCAACAGCGCCGGGCTCAGCAACTTTGCTATAATTGTGATGAAAAATTTATTAAGGGTCATCGTTGTAAGAACAAGTTTCTCATCATGTCCTGTGAAGATGCTACTGAGGACCTCGACCCCTCTTCCCCTGATGACCCTCCTATGGATGTTGTTGACACGGCGGCAGTCGCAGCCCCTTCTAACGAACCTACGATTAGTTACTCGGCCTTATCTGACCAAGGTCTCTTTCGGACCTTCCGCCTCACGGGCCAATGTGTAGGCCATAATCTATAAGTTTTATCGATGATAGAGCCACTAATAATTTTATTCACTCAAAAGTTGCTAGGCGTTTGGGCCTTCCACAGCTTCCCTGTCCGCAGTTCTTTGTCCAAGTTGGTAACGGTGATCGTCTCTCCTGCTCCCATGTCTGCAAGGATGTCCACCTGACTTTGCAACATCACCCTTTCACCTTGGATATTTTTGTCTTACCATTGAGGGGGCTGAGTTGGTTCTTGGCTTACAATGGCTCTACTCCCTGGGTCCGGTGCTCAAGAATTACCAATCTCAAACAATGCAGTTCACGTGGAACAACCAACCTATTCTTCTTCATGGTAAAAACTAGCCGTCCCCTTCTTCTGTTTCTTTGCACCACCTTCACAAATTTCTAAGTCTAATGACGCCATTTCCTACCTTTATTTACTCCAACCGTGTTACCACCTTTCTCTCTCCCCCGCTCCTAACATTCCACCGGATCTTCAAGCTGTCATCGATCACTACCCCCAGGTTTTTCAATCTCCCACTGGCCTTCCCCCTTCTCGTCTATTTGATCACTGTATCCACCTCCTACCAAACTCCAACCCTGTCAATGTTAAACCATACCGCTATCCCCATTTTCAAAAAATCGAAATTGAAAAACAGGTCTTCGACATGCTCAAACAGGGCATCATCAAGCCTAGCACTAGTTCCTTTTCTTCTCCCGTCCTGCTCGTCAATAAGAAAGATGGGACCTGGTGTTTTTGTATCGATGACCACTCCCTCAATTCAATCACAGTGAAGGATCGTTTTCCCATCCCTACCATTGATGAATTGATTGACGAACTACACGGTGCTGTGATTTTCACCAAACTACTTGATGGCCGACTATCATCAAATCCAGATGCATGCGCAGGACACTTACAAAACAACTTTTCGAACTCATGAGGGCCACTATGAGTTTCTTGTTATGTCTTTTGGCTTTTCCAATGCCCCGGAAACCTTTCAAGCTGCCATGAACACAATTTTCCAACCTTATTTTCGTAAATTTGTCACCGTTTTTTTGATGACATTTTGGTTTCTAGCAGGAGTTTGTCGGAGCATGTGCAGCATCTTTGGCTGGTTCTCCACACCCTTCGACAACATCAATTTATTACTAAGATTTAGAAATGTGTTTTCGGGGCTACGAGTATCGACTACCTTGGACATATCTTCAATCAAGAGGGACTCAAACTAGATCCGAATAAAATTCAGGCCATGGCTTCCTGGCCTCTTCCCCAGACCGTGAAGGACTTGCATGGTTTCTTGGGGCTTACTGGTTACTACCACCGTTTCATTAAAGCTTACGTCGTTATTACTGCCCCGCTTACAGATTTGCTAAAGCTTCACTCTTTTGTGTGGACGGACGCCACTACTGTTGCCTTCAACCACCTGAAATATGCCATGTGCTCTGCTCCGGTATTATCCTTGCCTGATTTTGATCAGGTTTTTGCGGTGGAAATGGATGCATCAATGATTGGGATTGGCGCGGTCTTGAGCCAAATAAACATCCTATCGCCTTCTTCAGTAAGAAGCTCGGTCCTCGCATGGGTAAGAGCTCTGCATGGGTAAGAGCTCTGCCTACTCCAGAGAGCTCTACACCATCGTCCAGGCCGTCTTGAAGTGGTGCCAGTTCCTATTAGGGCGATGTTTTCTTATTTACACTGACCATCGGAGCCTCAAGGACTTAATACAGAAGGTTATTCAAACTCCGGAGCAGTAGTATTACCTAAGCAAGCTCTTAGGCTTTGATTATACGATTCTTTATCGACCAGGTAAGGATAATTGCCCTGCTGATGCTCTCTCACGCTCTTTCGCGGCGATGCTCCTTTTGGAAGCCAGGTAGATTCTCAACATTGTCGATGACTTTAGACAGGAAAACTAGACATCGGCGGAGCTTCGAGACTTGCATAATGCTCACCGTGTTAATGGCATTATTTTATTTCGGGGCAAGCTCCTCTTAGCCTCGGCTTCTCCCCTTCGGCAAACCCTCCTCTATGAATTCCACACTACCAAACTTGGCGTTCATGCAGGTGTTTTAAAAACTTACATGCTAATTAGTCAAAATTTTTGGTGGCCTAAGCTTCGCAGGGATGTCACTGACTTTATTAAACAGTGCCAAAACTTGCCAATAAGTGAAATATTGCACTACTCCACCGACGGGTCTTTTACAACCCTTGCCCACCCCTAGTCATGTATGGGAGGACTTAACCATGGATTTCATTACAACGTTACCGTCGTCCAAAGGGTTATCTGTCATTATGGTCGTTGTCGATCGCCTTACCAAATTTGCTCATTTTGCCACCCTTCCTCATTCCTTTACTGCTGCGACTGTGGCTGAGAAATTTGTTGACTTAATAGTTCACCTCTATGGGTTTCTGCTTTCCATCACCTCTGATCGCGACCCAATTTTTATCAACCAATTTTGGACCAAACTTTTCGCTCTCGGTGGCACTACGTTGCAAAGATCCATCGCCTACCACCCCCAAACAAACGGTCAGTTCGAAGTTGTCAACCGCACGCTCCAATAGTACCTCTGTTGTTTTGTGCATGAATTTCCCCACAAGTGTTTGTAGTATTTACCATGGGCCGAATTCTGGTATAACGCCAGCTACCATACTTCCATCGGCATGTCGCCATTTTGAGCTCTATATGGTCGCGGGGCACAATATGTGCCCGTCTATCTGCGGGGCACCACCAACATTGAATCCTTAGACACTCAACTGCAGCACCGCAACTGTAGCACCCCACTCCCGCAAGACCTGAACCAGACATCGACGGTGATATTCGAGTCCATATCCCGCGAAGGTGGCATGCTAAATACTTAATCGCTTCAGATATCGGTATAATTTTTTTTAATTTTTTTTGGGTCACAAACCACAATATGTGGAAGTCCATAATCAAATAGGGCATAAGCCCTTTCCACTCATACAATGCAATTTACAAAAAAAAGTCCCATATACTCATTTGGGCCCTTTCACAATTACAAGACTCTTAATTCATTTCAAAAATACACATTTATACAAAAGTTGCGGAATATATAGTTCAATACAAAATTAAAGACATGCAATGCAGACGCAAACTGATCCTGACCTCTAATCTTCACTTGGAAGCTGTAGGTATACTCCCCTTGGTCTAACGGGATATTCTTCTGATCCTGAAAAATATTTGCAAATTTTGGGTGAGTTTTGCGAACTCAGTGAGTGACCATCATCGATGGCTCACCCAGTCCCATAACAAGTAATTCACATATCTATTTCACATTTCAAATTATTTCACATTCACATTATTTCACGTTCAGTACACTTAATCATTCATGCCATGCATCATATTCACATTTTTCATTATACATATGCAATGCACATGAGACTCACTTCTCGTTTGTTACTTTGTTGTGACCGAGTGCCTAAAATGTCCCGTATCTAGTGAATACCGGGCTCATTGATAATTATCCTATATAGGGCTCATTAAACGTTGAGCCTGAGGCTCTGAATCACTTTTGAGCTCGAGGCTCTTTTTCACACGTTGAGCTTGAAGCTCTAATCGGCGGCTACTCTGGTCACAACTGTCATTATATTTCATGCATTTATACAATAGAATGCATCACTCATAATTTCATATCTCATTCAGTCACTTTCTTATATCATTGGACCATAGTCCGGCATTCAACAACCCAATCATGTATCACATCAGTATTCATATGCAAATTCCCATTTAGAACACATTGATCATCCAAATCATGTATCATGTCAGTATTCATATGCAAATTCCCATTTAGAACACATTGATCATCCGAATCATGTATCACATCAGTTATTCATATGCAAATTCCCATTTAGAACACATTTAACACTCACATTAAGTACACTTAGTTCATCCAATTCACAATCAAGTAGCACTTCAATATCCACATCAAACATCACAATCATCGGACCTCCTGTCTGGAACCCAATATAAGCAACCACATTTATATAACCAATCAGTAATTAATCAATACGAAATTCCAAATAAACTAAACAATAAAACAAGACCATCTCGGTCTACTCACCAAAAGCTTTCGAGCTAATGCCTGAAAGTGTCGGCAACGTCTGTGGGCTGACGTTCCAAATGTTCCTCTATAATAATTAAAATATACAAACATTACCAAATATACAACCAGAAATAGTTAATAATGCACATGTAATGATTAAAAGTGTGTACAATGCATGCTCGTGACATTCCCGGTATCATTCCACAATTCACATCACAAAATGTTCTCCTATGACTTAGGAGACTATAGACATCAACATTACTCAATTCGGATCTCTATGAGTCTAGATATTGCCAAAACAAGGAAGTATGTGCTGAAAGCTAACCGAGTCATAGTCTTTTATTCAATCCTCTCATTTCGATTCACTCCATCAACTTCAATTTAATCTCAAATATCCCCAAATTCATATGGAGAGGTAGATAACTGTCCTAGTAGTCCAAAGCTTCAAAAATCAAGTCAATCGGAGGTCGAACGGACAAGTTATAAGCAAAAGAGTGGAGAGAGGTCGGTTCAGGAAAAATACAAGTCCTGGTCGACTAGTCGGAGGTTGTAGTCGACTAGGTCAACTACAGTGACTGACTGGAAGCTTTATTCTATCTTCTTCCGACATCCCAACTTTCACAGGTCATAACTCCTTACTCCGAACTCCAAATTGGACAAACTTGGTGTCTATGGAAAGATAAAAGAAAGCTCTACAATATTCATGAAGGACTCCAAAACTAATTTCACCTCTAAAGATGCCAAAAATGCAACCAAAGTTTCTGTTCAATAATAGTTTTCCAGACCAGTACCACATACTTCAAAAACTCATATCTTCCTATTCCTTTTGCCAAAAATTCCAAGCTTTATATCAAAAGAAAGATCAAAACATATTCTACAACTTTCATGATAGCATGGAACCAAATTCCATCTCTAAATGGGTCAAAAACTCAATTAAAGATTCTGCCCACACATTTCCCCTAAACAGTACTACAATTTTCTAAAACTCATAACTCCTTACCCAAATGTCCAAAAAATCCATACTTTATATCAATGAAAAGATCAGACAACATACTACAATTTTCATGAAGGGCTTAGAAGCAAATTTCACCTCTAACTAGGTTAATTTCGCCCATGAATGTTACTGCCCTGTGAAAAAGTGTTAGCTAGCAGATTGCCTAAATCAGGTCTATTCTTTGAAATTTCATAACTCACAACTCTTACATCCAAAATTAGCATACTATACCTCATTTTAAAGCTAATTCATTCCTCTACAACTTTCCATAAGACCACTTAAGCTAATTAGAATTACAACAGTCCAGGATTTAGCTTCAATGTACAATCACCACAAAACCTACACTTAACACATTTTCCAGCACCAAGCCTATTAACATCCAAAAGTCAACAGGTCATAACTCTCAACTTAGATATCGAACAATTTCATACTTAGTGACGATAGAAAGATAACAAGAACATCTTCAAGTTTTGTGAAGACCAAATTAGCAAATTCAATCCAATTCAACCTAGAAAAATCATCAAAGTTTCAGGTCACAAGGTTCAGATTACTGTTCATATAGAACCTACAACTCACTTTCAAGGCCAAATTCAAACCCCTTCAAGGCCCAATTTAGCATCACTTCCTTCACATAAAATGTAACCAAACTTCTCAAGTTTAATTCCAGCCAACAATCACTTCAATT
>JAOQMR010096916.1:0-13114 GCA_027563865.1 Erythroxylum pelleterianum
GTTTTCGATTATACGTGATGTTCTTGTATGGTCTTTTCCGCAACGTATTGTGAATACTCGGACCGTACGCGATCCAATATCATTGTCAATGATACATATGCCAAGACTTTGTGGGAGAAGCTTGAATCTTTGTATGCTTCTAAAACTGGCAACAACAAGTTATTCTTGCTTAAACAAGCCATACACTTGCAGTACAAAGAAGGAAGCTCTGTTTTTGACCATGTGAATGAATTTCAGGGTATCTTTGATCGGTTGTCTAGTATGGGTGTGAAATTTGATGAGGACATTGTGGGACTTTGGTTATTGAATACACTCCTTGATTCTTGGGAGAACTTTAAAGTATCTTTGACAAATTCTACTCCTGATGGTATTGTAACCATGCAATATGTGAAGAGTGGTGTTCTGAATGAAGAAGTGAGAAGGAGAACTCAGGGGACGTCCACGTCACAGTCAGATATTTTGGTTACTGAAAGCAGGGGGAGAAGTAAAAGCAAAAGTCACGATTATAGTAATAGAGGCAGGAGCAGGAGTAAATCAAAGCCGTGGTAAAAGAACCTTGAATGTAATTATTGTGATAATCTGGGGCACATCAAGAAGTACTGTTTTAAGTGGAAGAGAGAGAATAAGGGTGACAAAGGCAAGCAAGAAAAGAAGGGAAATGATGATAATAATGATCGGGTTACTGTTGCTACTTCAGTTGATTTAGCAATTGTTCATGATGGAGATATGATTAATGTTGCTAACAATGATATTCTTTTTGTACTTGATAGTGGTGCTGCACACCATGTTGCATCAAAAAGAGAACTCTTCACATCCTATATGCTGGGCCCCGTTCCCGAAGCCCAACCATGGTGTTGCACCACATTCCCGGAACCCAACAATCCGAACCCAAAACCGGAAAGCGCTAGTGGGATCTTATAGGGTTATCCCAATGAACCCTAAATTGAATGAGACAACGAGAATCGGCTTCGAAAACAGACAAAAAACATAAAATACCAAGGATGACCCGAGGATGTCCGTTAAACGGACATGCATGTTTGTTAAACGGACATCAAATGGTCAAATTGCCCAAATTCTCCTGAAATGTCCGTTTAACGGACACACGTTGGGCAAAAATCCCAACCTTACCTGAGAATGTCCGTTAAACAGACTTGCAACGAACACACGCTGGATAAGGGGACCAAACCATCCGAGAGTGTCCGTTAAACGGACATGCATGTCCTTTAAACGGAAACACAGTGGACAACTAGTCCAGGCCTTCTTCTAAGCCTTTCCAACCTCCATCTTCCAACCAAACACCAAATTCAATCCTTCAAAGCACACAACTTCATAACCATTCAAGATGCCAACCTAAATTCATCAACCTTTCAATCTCCACTCATCCATACCCAACTACAACATAACATTCTAAACACAAGCATCACAAGCACAATTGGCAACTCAAGAATTTCAATATACAAATTCAATATATGAAACTTTGATAATCACATATTCGTATAAAAGGAAACTTTTCGAGATTTCATTTCATTTTCAAATCCAAATGAAGTTCAATACATAGCTTTAAAATACATATCAACATTACATCGAACCATACACAAGTTACAAAAATACATTTGATGCCCAATGTTCAATATGCTATTAAAGCTATTCAAAAGCCTAGCTACTAACTTAATACAAAAACTACTCTCTCGGATTTATCCAATTTGCCTTGCAAGGATTCACTGATCTTCTTGATCTGCACCTGAGGGGAGGTAAAACACGGGTTGAGCTTCACAGCTCAGTGGCTAAAACATTTCTAGCCATTGGCTTTGAGCCACACAACCATCCATATATAAATATGCATAACCATTCATATACAAATATATTTCCCAATGACAATTCAATTATCACAATTTAATGCACATTTCATAGCTCATCACATTTCAGATGAAATTCAATTCAAAGCACAACTTAATACGTCATAATACAAATGCACATCAAATAGTTCGAGGGTTCCGTGAGCAAAACGATGAAACCGAAGTTTGCATCGTGAACGAAACGAGTCCATTTCGGATCTCGTGGGCATCAAGCGGGCTGCCTGGAGAAGGCATTATGTCAACGTCAATGGGACTACAAAACGGTTTCCTCTCACCCAAACAAACTCAAATTTCATGATTCAATCATCCATTCATATACAAAATGCCAGAATTCAATTTAATGGCATGATAATCATATCAAAATGTCAAGCATTTATAAATGCATGACATGTCATAATTACAATTCAATTGTTTACATCATAATGAAATTCAAAAACAACAATTCATACAAGTCATTTGGCACATAATTCATACATCATGCATTTTGCTCATCTCACACAATAACTAGAAATAATTTTACCCACCTTATACTTGCAAAATTCCAAAATCAATAGCTTCCTTCCCTTGGCTCTTGGATAGCCTTTTGATTGCCTAAACATAAACAAAATTCCATGAATTTCAATTAAATTGGAAAATCCCCCAATTTTCCCTAAAACCATAAAACCCTAATCAACTTCAATCTAACCTATCCATAAATCAAATGTGTTAGAAAACTCTAACCCTAACTTAGAAACCTAAAAAACACAAAGATTCCATCATCTTCTTCTTCCTTCAACCATTTCTCAAACAACCACTTCTCTCTCTAGAATTTCTCATTTTCAACACAACAACATACTTTCTCAACCAACAAGAAGAAAAGAGGAAGAACTTACCTTAGAAGCTTTGATTCTTCCTTTGATCCACGATTTTTCCCCTCTTTTTCCTTGGATTTCGATTTTTCTTCCTCCTTCTTCTCTTCTCCTATGACTTCTGTCCTCCCTTTCTAGCTTCCACGACAATGCTTCTTCCTTCCTCTCTAATTTTTGCCCTTCAATAACTCTATGCTTTCCCATTTTGCCCCTAACTTAAAGCCCCTTTCCAACTATGCCCTTGGTTGGCTTCTAACTCCTTCCATTCACTTAAGCTAACTTAGTTACAATCTAACTAAATCCTAACACTTCATACAAATTCTAATTTCTAATCTTTCCCTCAATTCTAATTAAAGGCCCGATTCTAGCAAAAAAAATTAAACCACAAATTAACACAATTAACCAATTAAATAAACATAAACAACCAATTACGCAATTTATGCAAATTGAAAGAAAACAAGGTCTAACAACTCTCCTCCCCTAAAAGAATTTCGTCCTCGAAATTCTTACCTGAACCATCAAAGAGATGGGGAAACTTCTCATTCATCGCATCCAAAGGCTCCCACGTTGCCTCCTATGTCGAATGGTTCCTCCATAAGACTTTGACTAGCTTCACTACCTTGTTTCTCAAGACTTTCTCCTTCGAATCTAAAATTTCCACTGGTTACTCCTCATAAGTCTCTCAACTGAACTTCTGAAGGCTGAACTATATGCGAAGGATCTGACCGATACCTCCTCAACATCGACACATGGAAAACATCGTGAATCTTAGACAATTCCGATGGCAAAGCTAACTTATAAGCCAAAGGCTCAATCCTCTCAAGGATCTCATAAGGGCCTATATACATCGGACTTAGCTTGCCTTTCTTACCGAACCTCAAAACTCCTTTCCATGGAGAAGCTCTAAAAAACACTCTATCACCAACCTCAAATTCCATCTCTATTCTATGAACATCCTCATAGCTCTTCATTCTGTCTTGAGCTGCTTTAATTCTCTACTTCACCAATTTAATCTTATCAACTGTCACTTGTACCAACTCAGGCCCTACAAGCTTCCTCTCACCTTCCTTATCCCAACAAATAGGAGTTCTGCACCTCCTACCATAGAGAGCTTCATATGGCGCCATCTGAATTCCCGAATGATAGGAATTATTATAAGCGAATTCTATTAAAGGCAAATGATCATCCCATGAGCCTTTAAAATCCATAACACGAGCTCTCAACATCACCTCCAAAGTCCGAATCGTTCTCTCCAATTGTCCATCAGTCTGCGGATGGAAAGCTGTGCTAAAATACAACTTGGTTCCCAAAGCCTCCTGCAAGCTTTCCCAAAATCTCGAAGTGAACCTCGGATCTCTATCCGAAACTATCGAACTTGGAAGTCCATGCAATCTAATTATCTCATTGACATATTTCTTGGCCAAAACATTCAAAGAATCTGTCTGTCTAATTGGCAAGAAATGAGCAGACTTGGTTAGTCTATCCACAATCACCCAAATTGCATCATGCTTCCTACTAGATATGGGCAATCCCATCAAGAAATTCATCGAAATATTCTCCCATTTCCATTCCGGAATCAACAACAGTTGAAGCTTATTGGAAGGTGCTTGGTGCTCAGCCTTGACCTGCACACTAAGCATCTCTTAACATACTCTGCAACTTCTTTCTTCATCCCTTTCCACCAGAAATGCTCCTTCAAATCTCTATACATTCTTGTACTTCCTGGGTGCATTGCATAAGGCGCATTATGTGCCTCATCCAAAATCTCATCTTCAATCCTTGCACATCAGGAATACACAGTCTATTGCCTACCACCAGTAATCCATCTTCCTTTTCCGCTACTTCAGAAGGTTTACCATTCTTTATTTCTTCTTTGAGCTTACTCAAATACCAATCCTGTTCCTGCAATTCCTTTATTTTGTCCTTCAACACTGGCCTTACTCTAAAGTTAGCCAAGATACAATCCGATTCTGCTTGAGTCGAGGTTACTTAGAGCTTGGCCAAATCCCTTAGCAAAGGAAAATACACTGTCTTCACATAAGCCAGAGTCGATTTCCTACTCAAAGCATCTGCTACTACATTTGCTTTCTCCGGATGATAATCAATCATCAAATCGTAATCCTTTAACAACTCTAACCATCTTCTTTGTCTCAAATTCAATTTTTTCTGACTCATCAAATACTTTAAACTCTTGTGATCAGTAAACACCCTGGTGGTGACTCCATACAGATAATGCCTCAAGATTTTCAATGCAAAAACTATGGCAGCTAAATCCAAATCATGCGCCCGATAATTCATCTCATGCAGCTTCAATTGTCTCGAGGCATAGGCAATCACCTTATCTTCTTGCATCAACACACAGCCTAATCCCTTCCTCGAGGCATCACTATACACCATATATCCATCATCACCCGAAGGCAGAGTCAGAATTGGAGCACTCGTCAATCGATCCTTAAGCTCCTCAAAGCTTTTCTGGCATTCCTCTAACCACTCAAACTTCTGGTTCTTCCTGGTCAACTTGGTAAGTGGAGCTGCTATTATAGAAAAGCCCTCCACGAACCTCCTATAATACCCAACTAAACCCAAGAAACTCCTCACTTCTGCTATATTCTTAGGCGCTTCCCATTTCACAACTGTTGTTGTCTTTCTCAGATCCACATGTATTCCGAGCTCCGAAATCACATGTCCAAGAAAAGCTACTTCTTTTAACCAGAATTCACATTTATCAAACTTTGCATATAATTCATTCTTTCTCAAAGTCTCCAAAGTAACTCTCAAATGCTCCTCATGGCCTTATCACTCTTAGAATAAACTAATATATCATCTATAAAGACAATAATGAATTGATCTAAAAAGGACTTAAAGACCCTATTCATTAAATCCATAAAAACTGCAGGCACATTCGTCAAACCAAAAGGCATAACCAAAAACTCAAAGTGGCCATACCGCAATTTGAAAGTAGTCTTTAACACATCGGACTCCTTAATCCTCAATTGATGATAACTCGACCTCAAATATATCTTAGAAAAGACTCTCGCCCCTTGCAACTGATCGAACAAATCATCGATGCGTGGGAGCGGATATCGATTCTTGATAGTGACACGATTGAGCTTCCGATAGTCTACATTCAGAAACAATTTTTGCAAGAATATCGAGTTATGAAACGCAAGTTTCCAAGAAAGTGCCATTTTAGGCAATAAGTTTACAAGCTTTTGAATTCTATGTGCTATGTGAATTGTGTGACAATTTTTCACCTACATATGTGTAAGATGTAGTGTGAAGGATAATGGGAAGAGGGGCTGAATGATAGTGATATTGGTACCAGTCCAAGAAGGTTAAATTGATTGTTATTGTGAGTTTATTAAGCACATAGGTATGATATGTGTGAAGCAGATAGAGGAAGAAACCTATGACTTATTAGATATTTGTTAGTCGTAATTACCATAGTTTAAAGTCTAAGTAGAAACTAGAGTGACACATGAAGGTGCTCATAATGATCAAGCAGGGATAGTGTGAGTTTTGTTAAAATGTTACAATAAGGAATAAATTCGAAGATCAAGAGAGGAATATTGTCTAAAATTAATGAAGGTCAAAGTACCAATCATGTAAGAGATTGATTTAAAAATTGATGGAGATAAAAATGTGGATGAAATGTGATGATGAAAATAGGCGATTGATCAAGTTTGCATGAATAGTATAGATGATGGTAGTAAGAAACCCTCTTTCAAATAAAAATTCTATTAAGTTAGAATAAGCAGATCGAATATTTTATATTAAGGATGATCAATGAAAGAACTGATCGGAAATGAATAGTAAATGATTTGGAAGTGAATACACTCCCTAACAAAGACTCAAGTAGAAAGGTAGAATATGTTATTAAAAAGTATGCATTTTTTTTAATGTAAACGATCAAATGAGTGAATTTCTGATTTGAGGAGGCCTTGATTGCTAATATATGAGGAGTATATAGGTTCATGCTATATATTATGTGAAAGTATGTTTAGGAGATACTGACCTGACTTGATGAATATTTTAAAATCACAATAAGTTAAGTTTGCAAATAAATTGTCATATGTGGAGAAACAAGTATGAATGAGAAAACATGAGAATAAGTCCAAGTGAGATATGAGGAAATTCAAAGAATGGAGAAAATCATTTGAGGAAGGAAGTCAATAGGAAAAGTGAAAGGAAAGTGAGACAATGTACCTCATTGAGAAATTAGTTAAGTAAGAAATCACGAGGGCTAATTATGAGGCACATGGAAATTGATAACATTTGTGTGACTTAATAAGTGCTCGATAGCAATAAGGCATTGGAGACTAAAGGGATCCAAGATTTGATGATGCATGAAAGGCATTCGAAGAATTGAGAAAAAAATAGTTTGAATACATGAAGAAAAATGTGTGAAGCGTATGAGTAATGTTGTTGGACCCCGAATTTTTAGTGACAATTTACAAATATGAAACGAAATTTGAATGAGTGTTTTGGATATAAATGGTGTTATAGATAAAATTGTGCTTAAAAAAAATTAATGAGAAAAGATTTCATTAGTTTGATGATTTTGATATTTGAGTAAATTTGTATGGATTATGAGAGTTAAATAAATGATTTGATTGAAATGGAAGTTGAAATTAAGAAATAAAGAGTGAAAGTGTGAAAAGTTGTTAAATTAAGGAAAGCTTGACTTTTTGAGGATGAGAGTTGACTTTTTGATTTAGGCCAAATTTGAGAAAATGATCTTCGTGAAACTTGTAGTGTTTGTTGAAATCTTTCTGTGGCCATAAAGTATGATATTTTTCGATGTCGAGATTGAGATATATGATTTTCCGAAGTGCTTTGTTTTTGAAAATGCTATCAAGTATAGATATGTATCTTCTATGCTTCGAGGCCACTCGTTGTATGGATTTAGTCTAAATTGGAGTAAGTGGTCTACATGAAAGTTGTAGATAATGTTTTTATCTTTCCATTGAGGTAAAGTATACAATTTTTCGATATCGGGACTAGGAGTTATGATCGACTGAAATTGGGAAGTTGTTTAGGAAAAGTTGATTAGGACAGAATATTTGAGTGGATTTTTGACTTCCTTAGAGGCCATATTGATTTTCTGGCCTTCAGAGAAGTTGTAGAGCTTCCTTTGATCTTTTTATTGACACCAAATTTGTCAAATTCCGAGTTTGGTTCTTTTGCTTTTGATCCGACTCTTGTTCAATCTTTTGCTTATAATTCCTTCGTCCGACATCTGATTCATTCAATTTTTGAAGCGTTGGATTCCTAAGACTTTTAGCTACATTTTTATGGAAATTATGATTTTTAGGAGATTATGATTGAATCAAAGAGTAAGGAGTGGTTAAAGTGTTTAAGTTGGAAATTTTTCTGAACATGGTTCAGTATTTTGCGAAATTCGGGGGCTGTAGAGATCCAATTGAATTGATTCTTGAGGCCAAATAAAATTGAGACATAGGGCTACAAATTATGTGAAGGGATCGAAATTCAATTTCATCCCTAAGATTGTCAATTTTTGGAATTAAGTTGGCGTAATGTTCAGTCTCAGATTTTGTGCAGGTCCGATAGAAATTTGGCCGTAACTCCTTTGTTTTTGATCCGATTTGAGCGTTTTTGGTGTCATTTATAAAGAGGAGACATAGAGGAACAATTTGCAAGAAGAACGTTTTGCCCAATTATGTCGTTTAGCTACTCAAAATCGGGATGCAAGATATCAGTTTTAAGGGTTATGTTTAAGGACTAAAATGGAGGGCCATTTAGGTCATTTACCCCTCATTTAATGACATGGCACTAAGGGCTGCCGTTTAAAGCAAGAGGAAGGCACGAAGTTGGCTGAAATAAGAACAAAACAAAAGAAATAAAAGAAGAGTGAAGGGAGGAGCTTCGGATGGGCGATGGAGAAGAAGAAAAGAGATGAAGTCTAGGGTTTGACATTTTGAGGGCTTCTAACATGATCTTTGAGTGGATCCAAGGGAAAAAGAATGGAAGATGATGAAAGCTCTCTATAGGAACAAAGAAAAATCCGAAATTTTGAAGGTTGAAGGTAAGAGCAATTATTGATCTTTCAGTTTTTAGTAAATTTTTGATTTAGATTCCTTGAAACTAGTATGGGTTTGTGATTTGTGAAGTCAATTTTGATGATTATGCCTTTAAGTGAGGTTTTAATTGTGAAATGGGGTTATGCCCAATTTTGTAAATTGGGGATTTCCGAAATTATTAATTTAGTTAGCTTGGAAATATGATCAATTGGTGAATTCCTAAGTTGATTTTGAAGATTATATTATTTATGACATTGAATTTGGGTGGAATTGACTTAGGTAAATTTCAATTGGAAGAAAGAAGGAAGGATTGGAGAAATTGATGATTAGGACAAGATTCACGCATTAATTCGAGGTGGGTATCATATTTATATTTTGATTTATAAGCTAAACATGAGTTTTCGAAAAATAAAGAAAGCAAAATTGGGTTTTTGATAAATTATTGTTTATTTAAATGTTTGAAAAATGATGAATTATGCTTGAAATTATGACTTTCGAATGATTAAATTTATTATTTTAAAATGATTTTGATAAAGTGAGAAAAATTCTGAAATTCGTTATTTATGACTGTTTTGATAAATTATGAAAGTGGTTGCATTCTTTGATTTCGAAGGTTTTGATTAAGTTGAAATTATTGTTACATTCATTATGTTTGAATATTGTAATCATTCCTATGATTGTTGCATTCTTGAATGAGTAAAGATTGTGTTATGTGATTTTGTGAAATTGTGAAAAACTAAGTTTCGAAAAGTGCCTTCGGGCAATTCGATGTTTTCGAATATGTGAATTATGTGGGTTTGGTTGGTCCCCTCCGTAAGAGTCAGTGCACTGGTCTCCCTTAAGCCTTCTCCCGGCTACCCGCTAGTGGTATAGGAGTTTCGATTTCGGACTCCCCTCCGTTCACATACGTTCTGTTAGGACCGACCCAAACCATTTGATATGTTATGTGTTTTGTTTTGTTTTGTTTTGTTTAGGTTTGTGATGCATTCATGTTTTCGAAATTGTGCACAGTCTGTGAAGGCAATTGTGAATTTTTGAAAAATAAGTTTTGAAATCGTGAGAATTTTGGAAAATGATTAGGAATGTTTTGAATAATTTGAAAGGCTTGAGAACTAAGTTTTGAAATTCTTACTATTGAGAAATGTTTATAAATGGCAAACATTTTTTAAGAAATGATTTTTGCTTATTTTTCGAGTATAAATATGTTATCCAAGGAGCGAAAGCTCACTCCCCTTTCATCCCTGCCTCTAGGTAATGAGCAGGAGTTCGGATAAAAGGAAGTCAAGATTTTCGTCTGTTCGTATTTATGTCA
Source organism: Erythroxylum pelleterianum (assembly GCA_027563865.1). NCBI lineage: Eukaryota > Viridiplantae > Streptophyta > Magnoliopsida > Malpighiales > Erythroxylaceae > Erythroxylum > Erythroxylum pelleterianum. The sequence goes on from JAOQMR010096916.1 coordinate 10,058, forward strand.
AGCGGGATTGTAAAGCATATGTTGTGTTTTATGTAAATTTTGTAGTAAGGTTTGGACTTTAAACATGTTGAGAATTTAAGGAAATTTGTATCCTTTAAATATTCGGATTGTAATAGTGATGTTGTGCATGGCTTGGAATACCATTAAGGTCTTTAATCATGTATTGCATAATGATATTGAGTCATGTATTTTGGGTACGATATTGGAACGTGAAATTGTGTATGTATTTGAGTATGATATTAGGATATGGGAATTGTATATGAAAATGATATAGTTTGGATTATGGATTTTTGAGTTGAGATGGCTATGAATGACGATGTGTAAGAATTATTGAAGTGTTAGGTATAAATGTGTGTTCTGCTGATGTTGGGATTCCGGACGGGAGGTCCGATGACTTTGTGTGATCGGGTTTGGTTTATAGAAGTGTGTTTTATCATTTGTAAATTTTTGGGCTGTATGAAATGAAGCCGTTATGCTGCCGAAATTTCGTTAAGAATAAGTTTCGTTAAGGTTAAAGTTGAGATATAATTATTTGTGAATGAGATATGTGTGATTGTTTTTAATGGCAAAGAAAGAATTTGAATAAGAATTAGAATAAGTTTGCTTTAGATGATTTTTGAGGTATTGCATAATTAAGAAGAACTATAGAAATAAGCTTTGATTAAGGATAAATTTCCAAAAGGGAAATTGTATGAATTTTGTTTGATTTGAATAAGCTTGAATAAAGGAATAAGAGTGAAAAAAATTTATACCGGATTTTCAGACCGAGTTAGTCTAGGGTTTCCCACGCAGCGCTGAACATTTTAGTTTGTATAAAATAATAGTCTCGGATGTCGAATTTGTGTTCGGTTCGTTTACGCGATTTGGTTGCTTCGATGTCCTTTGTATTCGATTCGTTTCCGTTATGTTTCCGCTGTACTTCCGTTCTTTCAATTTTGCTTCGCTTCTTCGTTATGTGATTTTTCAATTTTTTTTGTTTCCATTTCCATTTTCTGTCTTTTCTGGTTGGGGTCCGACTTCGAGATCGGGTCCAAACAAATGTAAGTAAAGAGAATTTGGCAGGATTATATTGATGCAAACTATATCATATGGATTTGGGGATTCTACGATAGTACTGATGACGTACAAGTGATTTGGCTAAAATTAAATGAAGCATAAAGAAGTGATTTCATATGTTTGAAGACAACTAAAGTCCAATGAGTTGATTTTGATACATGATTTAGAGCTGCTATATTATTGACTGTTTTGAAAGCTTGGAGATAATACATGTAAAGGAACATCTTGGATATAAATATGCAAGTATAGGTCATAAGAAGTTTGAGGCAATCACTGAATTAGGAGAATTAAATATGAGAATCAGGAGATTGATATCAATACCGAAAGACTATGATTGCACAAGTGAGATACTCCAAGTAAGGCTAAGTGTTATATCAGATACATTAAGCATAAACTCGGTATTATGATTACCAAAACTAGAACATAAAGAAGCATAGTATGTGTGATATGGTATATCCTAAATTGAGGAGTAAAAGATTGTGAATCTTATTGATAGATTGAAAACAGATCTGAATTTTGAGTTCGATTAGGAACAATGATATATGGTGAATGAAATAGGAAGTGCAAGAAATCAATAAAGATGTTTGAGCAAAGAGATTGCTAGCAAAGTACAATTGGTGACATGAGTTATGCATCCTAGTAAAAATACATTGAAAGATCTTTAGTGACTAAGAATGTCAAAGCAAGTAAGTGAATGGTTGAATTGATGGTTTCAACTATCAAGAATATGCTTAATGCTTATAGTGTAAAGTTCATAGGACCTTGAGATCCAAGTATAGTTTTGTTTGACTTTAAGTACGATAATCACAGTCCTAGTAAGTTCAGTTAAATATTGTATGAGGAGTTAGATGATAGAAAAAGGTCATCACTCTGGAACTATGATGAGTAAGGCCTCCAAGTTATAGAAGGCCAGAATTGGAGATGTTATTGACAGGTGATTTTGATCGATCAATGCTAAGAATTAAGTGAATTAAAAGAGATGAATGAATTAGAAGGATCAAGTCAAGGGAATGAAATTTAGTAAGAATAGGCATGAGAGTTAAGTGTGTTAGCACACAGTCATTTAGCACTACCCTGATGTGAATCATCAAGCATAAGACAGATTACCTCTGTGATGCTCTTATACTCTCACATGAGTACATGTTTATGAGTACCATCATGCCAAGGTATGCTCAAGATCAAGCAAGCGGGGTCAAGATGATGTGATATCCGAATAAGTTATGGAGGGATTGATTGAATCTGTTAACTAAGGTCATTGAGCATTTGAGTGAGCGAGTAAAATGGAAAAACAAAGGAGTACAAGAGGAAGCAAACCCCTGATCTAGTATCAGTAAGATATGAATTTCATACTGATTTAGTATCAGTAAGATATGAATTTCGAGGACGAAATTCTTTTAAGAGGGGGAGAAATGTTGGACCCCGAAACTTTCTGTAAGTTAAGACCATTAAACGAGTAATTATCAATGATTATTTGGCAATTATTTATGTATAAAGCGAAAGAAAATCCTTGATTTTGAAATGAGATGACAAAGATGGTTTAAATACAAGATGGATTGTATGAGAAATTTAGGAGTTTAAAAGTTGGAAAATGCTGTTGAACATATGCATGAGTATGCTTCGATGTTTTAGCCATAATGTGATCTCTAGTTGTGCAAATGAGATGATTCTTGATCTGGATTAAATTAGAGACATAAGGCTGCAAATTGTATGAAGAAATTGAGTTCTAATTCAATCCATAAGGATGTCCATTTTTGGATAGAAGTCATACGCAGGATAATGTTTTAATATAAGAACAGTATGAAATGTTGGTGAATAACTCTTAGGATATGGAACCAAATTGAATGATTTTTGATGTCATTAGAAAATTGAGACTATGAGGAACATTTGTCTAGAAGGAAGTTTTGTCAAATTCCTTCAATTTCATGATTAGAAAATGCTTTGATTTTTGGAAAGAGTTAAGCAAGGAAATTAAATGAATTTTAATGTCTTAAGAAAGTATTT
>JAOQMR010097003.1:0-13106 GCA_027563865.1 Erythroxylum pelleterianum
CCTTATCCGATAAATTTTTCTTTCTGTAACCATGTCGTCAACCAGTTCCAGAGGTGAGGTTAGTTCTAGGGATGAAATCGTCAAGAGTGCCTTACAAATGGTTGGGCCGCCTGAAATAACGGTGGAAGCAATGGCGGTATCGGAGGTAAGACCAAATGAAGGAGTTGTGGCGAGCAACTGGAAAGATGGGCAGGTTGTTGAGGTACCGCCGCGAGACCCATCGACTATGACTGAGAGGGAATTGAACCGATCAGTCATCAAGAATAACATCCCTACGTCATAGGGACCCAGGCTAGCCTTCGAGAGGGAACGGATCCATAGCAATCTGGGAGGCTACTTCGCTGTTTCGGACAGTTTTTTCGCGGCCGGCGGTATGCAGCTTCCATACGCCCCGGTAATTGACGAGGTGTGTTGCGCCTATCAACTGATGCTGAGCCAAATTCCTCCGAACGGCTGGAGGTTTATGAACGGTCTGGCCTTGCTATGCCATCAATTCGGGTGTCCCCCGTCGGTCGGTATCCTGCGTCATTTTTTTAGAATGAACCAGAGTTCAAGTTGTTGGCACCCGTTACCGGATATCCAACCTCTTACGAAAAAACAAAAAAATGCCATGTTAGGCAATTATGTGTGAATGATGTGAAAATACATGATTATTTGGGTTTGTAGTGATCCCCTCCGTTAGCAAGTGCACTTGTCTATACAGGCTTCGCCAGCTTGCCCGTTAGTGGCACAGGAGCTCCGAATTTCGAACTCCCCTCCGTTCACGGCTACACATGACCGCTTGTCAGAATTGTGTAGTACGTCCTATTAGGATCACTCAAACCACTTGTTTCAAAACGCTATCCAAAGCCTTGTTTTCTAACATATGACTTCTAACATAACAAATTGCATCGGAGTTGCCTCAAACTCAATGCGGAGACTCGGATTCTTGCTTGCAACCTGAGGAGGGGAAAATGGGGGGGTGAGCTCGACGGCTCCGTGGGTAACAATTTAATAAACAAGAAATAAGCAAAAACCATTTTTCATTCATTCATTTTTCATACAATGTCACATTCAGAAAAGGATTTTCAAAGTTCAAAACTCGTCACAAAATATCAAACTTAATCCGAAACCTTCATACTTATACATGATTCGGGTCCCAACCGGAAAACGAAACGAAAGAACAAAAACAAAAGCAAATCGAACCGAAAGGCATAAGGCGGAAGCAAAGCGAATATATCCGAACATAATTCAACCAAGACAAAGCAAACAAATGGTTCAAACGAACTTAAGGGCAATTCTTTTTAATACTAACAATGCATCACAAATAATAATTTATCAATCCATAAAGTAATACAATCCCATTCTTCCTTTTTCTCATTCTTAACCATACAACAATACATTTTTGGAAAACATATACAAGATACATCCAAAATTTCGAAACTCTTATAGTTATATGAAAATAAGTCAATACAAAGCTTCAAAGGGCATTTAGCTCGAATACAATCAAAGACTCAAAGAACAAAATACAAAGTACTTCATTAGCTTCAAAACGCTATCCAACTAAGCTAAAACGACAATGCATCATCCTTGCCCCTTAATTTCGTCCACCTCATCACCTAACACACTACTACTCCACATCATTTTCTTCTTCAATTAAATTACACCTAATTCCTTTAATTGCAACTCAAAATGGGCCCTAGCCCAATTGCTTCCATCTTTCCCTCCTTACAACTTAAACTTTCCCAAATTTCCATCTTTCCCTCCAACTTAAACTTTACCAAATTTTCATCTTTCCCTCCTTAATACTTGAATTTCATGGGCTTCCTAGCAACCCACCAAGAAAGTCCTTCCTTTTTCATTTATCATTTGATGCTATGCTATTTAAAAGGGCTAAAAGCCCAAGCTACCTTTCTTCTTCATTTACATGTCATGTAAGAGGCTTTTCTTCTTTTAAAAGATATCTCAAAGGCTAAAAGCCCATTTCATTTACTTTAAACCTTAAAACATATATAACTTCCTAATTTACTCTTTCAATTCAACTTATTTTTTTGTAATTCTAACAATTTAATAAAACTCTAAAACCTAAGCGAAGTTACTGTCCATTTTTAAGAAAATTGGACAGCACCTCCCCTAAAATTGCATTTAGCCAAAATTTCAATTTTATTCATCTAAACTTCAAGACCTGCATAAAACCACTTCAATCTTCCAATTCTCACAAGCATCCAACTACCTAACCAACTCAATTATCTCAATATCAACTCAAATGGGCAGCAACACAATCTTAAGATTCTAATCATGTCTCAAACCACAAGGCAACCCTTCTTCTAAGCATCCACTAATTTCCAATCCATAAAGTAATACAATCCCATTCTTCCTTTTTGTCATTCTTAACCACACAACAATACATTTTTGGAAAACATATACAAGATACATCCAAAATTTCGAAAGTCTTATAGTTACATGAAAATTGACTTCTAGACCATCACCGAAACTAGCCAAGGAAAAGAAGAGAACCACCGAAACTTCAAGAAGAAGAGAAATAGAAGAGTGAGATTCGGCCAAGCTAGGAGAAGAAGAAGAAGAAGAAGAGAAGAAGGAGATTAGGTTTTCATGCTTTAGGAAGGTAGGTTTAAGGGTTTTCTTTAAGAAGAAAGGGCAAAGGAAGAGCTTATCCTCCATTAGAACCAAGAAGAATGGAAGCAATTGGGCTAGGGCCCATTTTGAGTTGCAATTAAAGGAATGAATTTGTTTTTAAATCCTTCTAGAAAGTTGTAAAGTTTCCTTGAATCTTTCGATAGACATTAAATTTACGAAATTTCGGATTTCGGGGTGAAAAGTTTTAAATAAGCAAAGTTGGTTTTAAATAAATATCTAACACCCTGTTTCTTATTTTTCTCTTATAACTTTCTCGTTTGGCCTCCGATTCACCCGATTTTCGAACCATTAGTTTTCTAAACAAATTTTCTACCCTTTCTTGCAAAATTATAGAATTTTCAGATTTAGTTGAATTTTGTCGAAAATTTGCCCTCACGTTCGTTTGAACCATTTGTTTTCTTTGACTTGGTTGAATTGTGATCGGATATATTCGCTTTGCTTCCGCCTTATGCCTTTCAGTTCGATTTGCTTTTGTTTTTGTTCTTTTGTTTCGTTTTCCGGTTGGGACCCGAATCATGTATAAGTATGAAGGTTTCGGATTAAGTAGTTGGGATTCGAAAACGGGTTCCAACATATATGGTATCAGAGCAAGAGTGGAAATGCTCTGGTTTAGTTTTGTTTTTTCGTAAGAGGTTGGATATCCGGTAACGGGTTCCAACAGATATGGTATCAGAGCCCAGTATTAGGATCTTACTTGGGCTACATGTTTGTTACGATTGAATTTGGGAGAATGTGCTAAGTGATTGTGTAACACCCAAATACCCCCTGGGAGGATATGTGGATGCCACCCAAGACAGTACAATCAAATCAGACTAGGTCACACACAACATCTCAAACAGTGCTTACAATACATCACATCAATCCGAAGTTTCATTAAACCAATTTACCCGGAAAATGCCATGAATGCATGCCAAAATACTTATGCACAATGAAGCACCTAGTTCATAAGCAAATAACAAACATAAGTCGTCCTCACTTCCTTTAATATTCTGACCCCTAATTTGGGGCGTTACAGATTGTTTGATTTAGATGACGAGAATGACGATTATACATAGGCACTTATATTTGCTAAGAGTTTAAATGGATAGATTCGAGTTAGAAAGAGTGTGAAATTGATGTAAATAGTTTGTTATGAAAATGAGCTTAGAATTTCTTGATGGTTTGGGATAAATTCATGTTGTTAAGTCTTTAAAGAAGACATTTGAAACATCAAGGAAGAGAAGAGAGGAAGAAGGTTTCGGCTAAGTGGAAGGAGAAAAAAGAAAGAGAAGAAAATATTAAGGCTTTGGTTTTTCTTACTTTAGAAAGGCGTTTTTAAGAGTTTCTTTAGGAAGGAAAAGGAAAGAAAAAGGGTTAGGAAGGCTAGCAAAAATCAGAATTCTTGGAAGGCCCTAGGGTTTAGCTTTTTCGAAAATTTTGACTACGTTTGAGAGGGATTATGGTTTTTATAGTATAGGAAAGGTATAGGAAAGGTATAAGTGCCGGGGTCGGGGCCCCTCATCTCCAATACAGGGATGCAAGCTATCATCCTGCTGGAACCGCTTCAAAAGTCCAATCATAGCGGACGAAATATTTCTTTGTGAGGCCCCCAAGATCAGCCTCTGAGTCCAGGCCATGGAGGTATCCCCTGGCCGAGCGATGGAACGACCTCTCGAGTCTGATCCTTAATAAAGAGGAATGGGAGGTGGTCGACCGCATTAAGGCGCTCGGTCGATACGACTTCGATCGCCTCATTCAGGGATATCGTAGGGGGGCCTCGGCCGATTCGTTTAAAATCGACCCCTCGCCCCGAATTAACGGGCTAGCAGAAGAAACTGCTCCTTCTGGTTGACTCCTAGTAGTTGAACTATTTACTGAACTTAATAAGTATTGGTTTCAGTTTCTAACCTGTTTCTTATATTTGCGCAGCTATGGCAAGGATTGGGGATTTCGTCGGGTCTTCTAGCTCCACTAGAGGCCAGCGCAAAGCTGCTAAGCCTTCAAAGACAAAGGAGCAAGGCAAAAAGGGGGAGGCCAGCGTGGATGTCACTCTGCCTACTGTTCCCGAGCAGGGTGTTGCTCAGCCCACTGTTCCCGAGCTGTTCGTTGTGCTCGCTCTGGCGACCATCCCCGAATAGCCAGCGATGATGACCCGGTCGGTGGATGAGGGCCTAATGACCGTAGAAGAGGAAGAAGAGGAGGGGGAGCCTCCTCTTAAGAGGAAGAGAACCGTTCGAGTTATCGACCGACCACCATGCCCCTCGGATAAAGGCAAGGGGAAGGAAAGGGAGAAGGAGAAAGGCAAAAGGAAAGAGCGGGCGACCGGTTCCGGGAAGTGGGTGTCCACGATCAGTCTGGATAAGACTGCACCAATTAGGGACATCGATATGTTCCTTTAAATTGCTCAGAAGGTTGTTCCTCCCCTGGACGAGGGGGTTTTGGATGCTCTGGAGCATAAGGAGCTGTTGGGTAGTCTCATGCGCAGCTGCACAAGGGCTCTGTCGATGTCCTTCGCCGCGTATCAGCGCTTCGATCAGCTCGATGGGGTTTCCCAATCGCTGGACCGGGAAGCCAGGGAAAAAACCGAGCAGGTCCATGTTTTGAGGGCCAAACTCTCCGAGGCGAAGGAAGAAAGAGACTTTGCACGAGCTCAACTTTCTTCTTTAGAGGAGGAGAAGAAATTTTGGGAAGAGTACTGAAGCGTTTTGAAGGCTCAACTAGCTTTAGGGGAGGAGGAAAAGAGCCGGGTGGCCACGGCAAGGGACGAGCTGGAGGAGAGATGTCGCGCACTGCAGCTCGATAATGAGGGTCTGAGGGGTGAGGTGTTCGCTGCCAATTCTAAGGAAAAGACGGCAGAAGAGCTCTGATCCAAATTCCTTCAGGATTGCCACGAGGCGGTGGAGGCCAAGGTAAGGGCTGAGAATAGGCTGAAGGAGTTGCAAAGCTCTATCAAAGGGGAAAGAATCGCTGCAATCAAGCGATGGAAAGAGCGAAATTTACAGGGGGAGTGCCATGAGTACGCTTGCAACTTGGCTCTTTCCATCCTGAAGAGCTGCCACAGCGTTTGCGTTCCTGACAAGTCAGATCGTCCTTCCTTCTAAGATTACGCTGAACCGATGATTCCCACCGGTCTCGACCTTTCTTTGGAGGAAATGAGGGAGATAGTCGAGGGAGAACGAGAGGTCATTCTGGATGAGGAGCTAGACCTTAGCTCGGATGAGGAGGAAAAGCAATCTCACGAGGGTGTCTTTCCGGTTCTTCCTGCAGACTCTGGTCCTACCTCGGTCGCGCATCCAACCTCCCCTCCTACCTATCTAGCTGCTTTTCCTCCTGATCCTGCCTCAGTTGTTATGCCGGCCCCTGAAGCTGCGTTGCCGACCTCCGAAGCTACTTCTTCCGAGCTGGCTGTTGGCTCCTCCTACCAAGAGATGATTTTTGTTTTTCCTCTTTTGAGGCTTATCTGGTCAGGCTTGTGAGCAGGACCAACTTTTTGGAAATAAAATTTTTTATTTTTATCCTTCGTTCATTTTTTTTATTCTGCTAGATGAAAACCAAGACTCTCGCTAGTCTCGTATGAGTGATCGCTTTTTCAAATAACAGGTGTGTCAATTACTCGAACGATACTGAGACCGAGCGATCGAAGATTTTGATCCTTGGCGTCGGTCGAGCGGTATCGAGGCCGAGTGATCCGAGATTGTCTTCTCGGCACCGCCTAGTTCTAAGATCTTGTCTTGGCGACCTGGCCGAGCGATCCGAGATTCTGTTCTCGGCATCACCTGGTTTTAACATCTTGTGTTGGCAACCTGGCCAAACGTGGTCGAGGCCGAGCGATCCGAGATTTTGTTCTCGGCATCGCCTGGTTCCAACATCCTATGTTGGCAACCTGACCGAATATGGTCGAGGTCGAGCGATCCGAGATTCTGTTCTCGGCATCGCCTGGTTCCAACATCTTGTGTTGGCAACCTGGCTGAACGTGGTCGATGGGCGATCAGTTTGTTTTTTCGTTTTAATTTATCTTGACGAGACTCTTTCTACCGAGGAACTTGAAACCTTTTATTGATGATGATAAAGGCATGGGCCGTTAAAAAACCTGACTAGCAAGGCTAGGAAAAAGGTACCCACTACAAATGCGTAAGCAGCGATAAAGTACAAGATAAAGAAATAAATAAAGCAAAGCTTATCTATTGATAAAACGCCTTCAGGTTTTGAGAGTTCCAGGGCCTCGGTAGAATCTTGCCATCAATGTTGCGCAGGATGTAAGAGCCGTGTCCGGCTTGTTTAACCACTTGATAGGGTCCTTGCCACGTCTGTCCAAGCTTTCCGGGATGCTTCCCAGCCGCCTCTACCTTTCTTAGAACATAGCCGCCAATCTTTATTCCGCTCGGCCTTACCCTTTTATTGTAAATCCATATTGCTTTTTATCTGATGGCTTTTGAGCGAGCGGCTGCCCTATATCTGTCTTCATTGAGAAGCACAAGTTCTGCTCTGCGGGCTTCATCATTCCACTCTTCGTCGTAACCCGATACTCCTTGATTGTACAGTAACACTTCCATTGGAACTAGGGTTTCTGCTCCGAAGGTCATCCTGAACGGTGTTTCTCTTGTGGCTCCATTTGGGGTAGTTCTGCACGCCCACAACACTTCATCTAACTCATCTACCCAATTCTTATGTCCATCTAAGCGCTTCCTGAGGGCACTCATTTTATAATGTATATCGAACCCTCCCAACTCTACCGCCTATTTTACTAACCGCCTGAAGGTTTCGGGCTTCTGAAGGCACTGTCAGAGGGGTTGGTCGGTCCATACCTCGATCGAGTGACTCTGGAAGTAGGGCCTGAGTTTTCGTGCTGCAGTTATCAATGATAAGGTCAGCTTCTCAATGGGCGCGTATCGCGTTTCTGGTCCGCTCAGGCCTTACTGACATAATAGATCGAGAATTGCTCCTTGCCATATGTCCGAACGAGAACAACACTGATCGTCCCCTCCGTCACCGCCAAATAAACTATCAAATTCTCCCCCTCAGTGGGGCTCTACAAGACGGGTGGATTAGCCAGATATTGCTTTAAATGCTGAAACGCTCACTCGCACTCATCCGGCCATTGGAACTGGGTCACATCTGCTTTCCTTAAAATTTTGAAAAATGGGAGGCACTTGTCCCCCATCCTAGAGACAAATCTGCTCAAAGAAACTATCCGCCCGATCAATATCTGAACATCTTTCAAACATCGCGGCGAGGGCATCTGGATGATGGATTCGATCTTCTCTAGGTTCGCTTCAATCCCCCGCTGAGTAATCATGAATACCAAGAATTTGCCGGAAGCCACACTAAAGACGCATTTCTCCGGGTTCAGCTTCATCTGAAACTTATTGAGAGTTTGAAAGACTTCTTTAAGGTTTTCTACATGTTCGACAACTGTCTTGCTCTTTACTACCATGTCATCCACATAGGCCTCGACTGTTTTGTTGATCTGCTTCTTAAAGACTTCCATAACGAGCCGCTGATACGTAGCCCCCGTATTTTTCAAACCGAACGGCATCACTTGGTAGCAGTACGTGCCCTGGTCAGTTATGAAAGCCGTTTTTTCTTCGTCTTCGAGGCTCATTTTTATCTGATGATAACCAGAGAAGGCATCCAAGAAGCTGAGGAGCTCGTCCCCTGATGTAGAGTCTACCAGCTGATCGATTTTAGGTAGGGGAAACTATCCTTTGGGCATGCTTTGTTTAAGTCGGTGAAATCGATGCACATCCTCCACTTGTTGTTTTTCTTCTTCACGAGTACCACGTTCGCCAGCCACTCAGGGTATTTAACTTCCCGAATGAATCCAGCGTCAAGCAGTTTTTTATCTCTTTCTTGATCACCTCCTGTCTCTCCTTGCTCTGCCATCGCTTCTTTTGTCTGACTGGCTTGCAGTCTGTTCGAATACTGAGAGCATGTGAAGCTACTGATCGAGAAATTCCAGGCATATCGCTCGGTACCTAAATTTGTGAATTTGGACAGGTCTGCTTCATCCAACACAACTTGCTGAGTTTCTTCCACAAGGTTCATCTGCTCAGTTTCTTCATCAGCTCTCACATCGAGAGAGCTCGTCAAGACTACCGCCCCGTCTAATATCCTTGTTTCCGCTAAGTAGCATTCCCTAGCGATTCTCTGCTGACCCCTGACAACACCAATTCCATGGGACGTTGGGAACTTCATTGCTTGGTAATAGGTGGAGACAACTGCTCTGAGGGCGTTTTGAGCAGTTCGTCCGATTATTGCATTGTACGCCCCTACAAACTTCACAACCAGGAACTCAACATCCTCTCTACCTGACATAGCTTTTTTCCGAATTTTACTTTCAGAAAAACTCCGGCGAATGGGTAGGTTGATGCTCCAATTACCCCTTTGATAGGTCCCTCTATGGGTAGTAATCGATCCTCCGGTATTTCCATTTGTTTGAAGGCATCGTAATACAATAGGTCGACCGAGCTACCTGTATCGATCATTACCCGCTTCACCTCGTTACCATCCATGTTCAGATTGACTACCAGCGCGTCATTGTGAGGACCGCTAACCCCATCGAGATCAGCTTCGTCGAATGGTATTATCCCATCGTTTTGCTTCTTTTTCTTGGCTGACAAGTCCTCATCGACCTGCCTGGCATACCTCTTTCTACCTTTAGCGGTCGAACCACCTGCTACATTACCCCAAAAAATCATGTTGATGACCCTAACCGGTCGGTCATCTTGTCGTTCAGCATTTCTATCATCTCTCGCCCTGGACTGTGCCCTCGTGTGGCGTCGATCGTCAGTATTACTGTTCTGCCTCCCCCACCGTTCCTGTCGTTTTGCCTCCAAAGCCTTCGCCAGTTGTCGGGTCGATCGGTCCTACCCTCATTATCTCGATCGGTATTTTTTTAGTGCTTCACAAACCTACCCAGCCTTCTTTTGTGGATAAGGAGCTCGATTTCTTTCTTCAAGATATAGCAGTCCTCCGTGTCATGACCGACATCTCTATGGAAGCGGCAGTATAAATCAGGATCCCTCTTCTTGAGGGGAGTTTTCAACTTATTGGGTTCCCGAAGGGGTTCCCCATCCGCTCTCATGGCTGCCAATACCTCCGCATATCGCCTGTTGAGCGGGGTGAAGAATTCTCGTCTCTGTCCCCGTCGATCGGTCGGCTTTCTCTAGCTAGGCTGATCCTTCTGTCGCTTTTGTGAATCATCTGATCTGCCGCTTGGCCCGCAGTCGTCTGCTCTTCGTTTTGTGTTTTTCAACACTTTCTCCAGCTGGATATACTTATCCGCCCGATTTCTTATCTCTTGAATAGATGTGGGCTGATCGAGGGCCAACGACTTCTTAAACTTCTCATCCCTCGTGTTGCTCATTAAGGCCGCCAACATGGACGAGCAAGTGAGGTCAGGTACTTCAACAGTTTCATTATTAAAGCGAGTGATGAACTCCCGTAAGCTCTCGTTCCTTCCTTGGGTCAACTGCATCACCTCCAAAGCAGTTTTCTGTGGCCGTTTACTGGTAGCAAATTGATTGAGGAATATGAGCTTAAAATACTCGAAGAAAGTGATGCAACCCGGGGTAGACTATTGAACCATCGCCGAGCTTTTTCTTGAAAGGCAGTACAGAATGCCTTACATTGAATGGCATCCGAAACGCAATGTAGGTTCATCATCGACTGGAAGTGCTGCAGATAATCCAGGGGATCGGTCTTTCCAGTATATTTTTCAAGCGTTGGTATTTCGGTACTGACCGCAGGGAGGCTATCTAGGATTTCTGGGATGAAAGGAGAGCTATACTGTGTTGACGTTCGGCCCGGGCGGGAGTTCATGGCCAGATTGATTCGATTGTCCACGATCTTTTCTAGGGCATCCGCAGAATGGCGATCGGCCATCACACTAATCTGCCGAGCGGGGGTCTGCTGTTGTTCCGACTGGGATTGTAGGATTTGGCGAATCAACAGATCAGCCGCTTCTTCTATCTGTCTTCGGGTGAGGGAGGTTTGCTGTGGTGCAGGAGGGTTTGCATCCAGGGGGCGCTGGGAATTAGGATGCGAGTTAGCCCCGGCGTTGTCCTCCAGGGCTACGCTTTGTTCTCCTTGATCTTGGTTCTGAAGCTGTTGTTGATCATTCGGGTGCAAAGATTGAGTGTGGGAATCGTGATGAGGTGGCGAGAGAGTGACGGGGAACTGCAAACCCATTCATTGCAGTACAAGTGCCGTGACGACGGCTATATCAAGATTGGCTGCTGCCGCCTGATTGACCTGTGTGTTTTTGGACGTGGTGCCCTGATGTCGGGCCCCACGGTAGGCGCCAACTGGTTCAGCTTGATTTTGTTGTGGCTGAACGTTGCTGCATGGATCCATTATCCTGACTGACTTCAGCTAAAGAACACCTGCAAGACAAATAAGGCACGTCGGGGGTTGATTGCCGGCAGGCCCCTCCGACGCTCAAGTTAGTCTTTTTTTAGAGGGTTTTGGTTGCTAAGAACAGGGAAACTTAGGGTTGTAATCTTGTACCAGTATCATGGCTAAACAGTACCTTATATATGGAATAACTTGCTAGGTTTAGGTCTTTATGTAGGTCTTTATGTTTGCATGGGAGATTATCACCTACGATTGGGCTGTCGATGCCTGGGCCTGAGATTAGGCCTTGTATGGCCGACCCAACCAAATATGTTCAACTACAAAGATATATGAAATGATAAAAAATAGAATAGAGTTTGAGATAATATTTTTTGTTTATTTACTATTATTTATAAATAATGTTAGTGTTAAAAACTATTGCTCCGTATGTCTCAGATCTGTCGCTGTACAATATGGAACTTGTTTAAGAAAATCTGTAGGGGTTTGTTTTTCTTAGGCTTTGATAGCAGTACTCTTATTTAATAAAGCTGAAATTTGTAGATATGATAGAAGAATTTTAAATTCAAGATTAATTGAGTTTGAACTTAAATATTCACACTTGATAAACATTTTTTAAACCCAAATGAATATGAGAATTCAAGTTGATCTTAATAGAAATCAACGAGTTAAATTACGTTTTATCGAACTTGATTTTAAATTTGAATTTTAACAATTTTTTTGAGTTCAGGTTTAATTGTTAAAAATTTTGGGTTTAACCGAACTCTTTACTAATACAAAAATTCAATAAAAAAATTATAATTAAATTTTGTTATGCACATTTTTATATAGTACTTTTCTACGAGCATATCAATTTTGTACTGTACTAGTTGAAACTGGAAAAAAATATAAAATTATATTTAAAGGCACCACTTGTTACCGACAATTTTCCATAATACTGATCAAATATTAATCAGTACTGTAAATTTTAAAAAGTAGGGAAATTATTTATTAAAGGCACCACTTGATATGTTTTCTTGAACCCTTCTTTTTTTTCCAAGTAGCTTCTTTGTTAATATGAAATAATCGATTAAACCTAGCTTCAGTTAGGAGAAATGCATGCAGATAGAATTTTTTCACCATTGCTCGATCGCTACGAGAAGTCGCGTCCCATTGACTCTGAGTAACCCAACCTTAATTGGGAGCGCGGATTGTCTGTCTAAGATATCCCTGTCTTATTCTGTCCAGTGATCAAACGACGTAGTTTTCGTTGCAAAGTTAACGCCCGTGTAATTAAAGCTAAAGAAGCCTGTGGGTCGTCGTTTTTTCCAAAGCTTTAGCCAGCTTTGGAAACTTTGTCTGTTAACTTAGAATATTATTATTATTCTTTGTATTATTACTAAGTTTTTCGTATTATTCTTAAATTTATATATTATTATTCTTTTTATTATTACTAAGTTTTTCTTATTATTCTTAAATTTATATATTATTATTATTGTTGTTGTTGTTGTTATTATTTATTATTGTTTTTATTATTATTTTCCTTTTATTATTACTAAGTTATTCTGATTATTCTTAAATTTATATATTATTATTATGATCATTATGATTATTATTATTATTATTAGTGTTATTATTATTATTATTATTATTGTAGTATTTGCATTTGTTGAGTAGTACTAAGTTATTATTATTACTTTTTATTGTAATTATAGTAATTATTATAATTATTATTAAATGTCATAAGTTATTCTTATTGTTATTATTTTTGTATAAGTTATTATCATAATAATAATTATTATTACTATTATTATGAGTGTTATTATTATTCTGGTTAATTGTATTTATATTTTTTTGTTAGTATTATCATTGTTATTATTATTATTATTAGTAATATAATTATTAGTATTATAATAATAATAATAATATTGAAATAAATCCATATTATTATTATTATTAGGAAATAATTTATACTTATTATTATTCAAAATTATTATTATAATGTCTCATTTTTATTTTAATTATTATAATAATATTTGTATATATTATTATTCAAATTTATTATTGTTATTATTATTATTATTCATTATGATTATTATTAAATAATTTGTATTTATTATTATTCAAATTTATTATTACAATTAATTCAAATTTATTCT
>JAOQMR010097040.1:0-13101 GCA_027563865.1 Erythroxylum pelleterianum
AGATCCAATTATGGAGAGCATTAGGATTAAATGGATCCCGATGAGATTGGGATATGTCCCGATGAGATCGCGACATCAAAATTGCTAAGAAAGGTCTCCGGTGACTTTTCAGTACCGGGGCCCGGTGGGCCGGTAGGGCCGACCCCAGTTTGACT
The DNA here is from genome assembly GCA_027563865.1 of Erythroxylum pelleterianum. NCBI lineage: Eukaryota > Viridiplantae > Streptophyta > Magnoliopsida > Malpighiales > Erythroxylaceae > Erythroxylum > Erythroxylum pelleterianum. Next base: position 156 of record JAOQMR010097040.1, read on the forward strand.
GGACCTCTTTAGCAATATTATATATTGATTAATTAATTAATTAATTAATTAATTAATTATATATATATATATATATATCATTGTCGTGCATTGGACCACCCATCCACTTGTCAATCACTTGTGGGAAGTGGTTGGGCAAGGCATGGGATGAGGCATGGGCATCGCCTGGCACAGCATGGGCTGGTCGGCGCTAGGCAAGGAGAAGACCAGCAGAGAGGGAGAGGAAAAATGAGAGTTGCTGTTTTTGGAAAACCAGGCGACGAAGCTCTCAATTTTTGGGAAGCCGAAGCTCTCACCTCTCTAGATCGTCTTCTTCAAGCTTCAACCTCCTTCATCGGTGCTCTCCGGAATAAGGTCAGAGCTAGCACTCTTTACTTATTCCAGCTATTTCCAATTCAAAGTGTTTGAATCGGTTAATTTTCCATCCTCTGCGTGGATACTGTTAGAGGCAATCTACTTTGGTTGCTATGGTTTGATTCTTTCTCCGACACAAGTTCCTGGGTTTTTTGGGAATGTCCTTGTTATTCCGCTGCGCATGCATGAGATGCAAGCACTGGGACGTTCCTGCTGGGAATCGGATTCTTAACATAAACAAGATGGAAAGACAAGGAACTTACCTTGGAAAGCTTGAATCTTCTTCCTTTCCACGAAAATCTCCTCCTTTTCTCCTTGGACCTTCGATTTTTCTTCTCCTTCTCTTCTCCTTTCACGACTTCTTTTCTCCCTCTTTCTCATTCACGACAACTCCCCTCTTCTTCCTCTATTTTGTCTTTTTGTTCTTCTTTAATTTCCCATTATACCCTTCATTAACAAGACCTTTCCAATTATGCCCTCCTTTGTCTTTATCTCACATCTTATACTTCTAATTTCTTAACTAAAAATCATGGAACAAATGAAGGAATTTGCTAACACTTCCTTCTAGAAAAATGTTCCCCATTGTCTTAATTTCCTAATGACACCAAAATCATTCAAATTGATTTGGTAATTTGAAAATTATAACCCAACATGTCCAAACCATCCTTAGATTGAAACATTATTTCATGCTCAATTACCGTCCAAAAATTGAAACTCTTAGTGTCTAAATTAAAACTCAATTTCTACAGATCATTTGTAGCCCTATTTCTCTAGTTTAATTCAAATCAAAAATCATCTCATTTAGATAACTGTAGAAAGAGTTATGGCTAAAACATCAAAGCATGCTCAAAGTAACATTTTCCAACTTTTAACTTCCAACCTTTCATTTGTCATAGTTCTAACTTCCAAAGACAATTTGGGATCCAACAAAGAGAATAACTTAGATGCATGGAGGATGGCCACAATCGTAGCACTCACACGATCGTTGGATGCAAAGAATGCTGATCGTGATAGAGGCTAGGAAACCCTTCAAATCTTAATCATGGCACTCTTATGATCATGATAAGTTGTCTATCAAACTCGTGTGTTTTTTAATCTTTTAAGGTTTTTAGGCTTTTTTAAAAACCAAATTAAGCAGGAAACCCAAGAAACAACCCTTAAAAGCCTCAAGCTCTATTTAAGGATAAGAAAAACATGAAAAAAGGTATTAGACACTATATTAAAAGAAGATTAATAGGATACATCAAGTGAAGCTTTAGAGAATTCCAAGTTTCCAAATCAAGACTCAAACTAGTTTTTCTTTAATTTCTCTTCAATTATTTCATCATCTTGGGATTTTTATTTGAATTAACATGATGTTTAATATGATTATGGGTTTCTAAATCCATATTAAGGATTTTTCTTGATTTTCTTATTAAATTTATTCTTTTCAATTCAATACATCTATCAATGCTTTGTGATAATTCGTTATGCTTATACTTGGAAGTAAATCAAGAGAGTACAATAGAAGAGAGATCTTTTTTTTATACAAGGAAAAAAACAAAGCCAAAAGTTAACTAGTGCATGGATCTGCGGTACATTGCTCCCTGTTGACCACGGTGGAGGAGCTCCATAACTTACGTCGGGGGCTCCTAGATGATATGTAGTCCTAAAGGTCCGATGGCTGCGATTGAGGCCAGGGTGTCTTCCCGATGAACGTGCGGGAGACGCACCTCCTAAGCCCGTGGGAGTAAATCCTGGGTACCTGTCACCAAAAGAGTCTCGTCAGACAACAAAAGATTAGAAGAGGACACGATGTTGATGACTTCGAGAGAATCCACTTTGACTAGGACTCATCTATAGCCCAGTGTCCAAGCCAGAGTGAGTCCTGAGTGGACGCCCTAGAGTTCTGCAGTTAACGGTGAGCCTCGACCAATGTGTTGTAGGAACCCACCGCACCACTGACCTTGCCAGTCGCATATTAGTCCCCTAGCAGTAGCAAAGAGGTCCCCATATTTAACGGCACCATCAGTATTAAGCTTGACCCATTTCGTTGGTGGTTTGACCCACCTGACTAGACTGCCCATGGGTAATCCCTATGTGGGAAGCACACAACTCTCTGCAGCCCAGGCCTTTTCAATCTAGGCGACATGATCCATTACAAGTTTATCACCCGCACCTGGCCAAGTGAAGTCTGGTTCGAAAACACTTTTGTTCCTCCATTGCCAGAGGAGCCAGCAGGCTACTCTAAATATACAGTCCCAGTCGAAATGCTTCACTTGACAGTTCGTTGTGAGGTTGTCTTGCACCTATGTCCCCATGTCTTGGAGAAAAAATTGCAAAGTAACGAATTCCGGGGGAAATTTGTTCCAGAAGGCTCGCGCTCTCTGGCAATCCCTTAGGACATGGAGAGTGGATTATTCATGGCCACAGTTGTAGCACCCCACTCCTGCAAGATCCGAACCCGACATCGATGGTGATATCCGAGTCCGTGCCCGCAAAGGTGGCGTGCTAGGGCACTCAATCATTCAAAAGTCGGTATAAATATTTTTTTGAAATCACTAACATATTTGCATAAATTGATATTCAGTTCGGGCCCACTTTCATTTATAAATATTTGCAATCATAACAATACACTCAACAGGAATTCAATAGCCATTTAGGGCCCATTACAGAGATAAAACATCTCAGTTATAAAGATATTACATTACAACAAAAATTCATTTGTATACACATGGTGCAAAAATCTTGGAATCCATTGTTTATACAAAAAATCACGAAAAACAAATTTGTACAAAATAATAAAATACAGAATGCAGACGCAACTGATCCCGACCTCTTCCTTCACTCACATGCAGTAGGTATACTCCTGTTTGCCTAATGGGATATTTTTAAAGTCCTGAATAACATTTGCAAATTTTGGGTGAGTTTTGCGAACTCAGTGAGGTAACCATCATCGATGGTTCACTCAATCCAAGCAACACAATAGTTCATAATACGCATAAGTCACAATTTCACATTGATCATAGGTAACACATTTTTTTTTCACATAAGCATAAGACATTTTGCTTTTACTCAATCGAGCATATTTAAGCAAATGCATACGAAATGCTCATGTGATACTTTTTCAATTATTACGGTGTTGTGACCGAGAGCCTGAACTTTCCCATATAGGGCTCATTAAACATTGAGCCTAAGGCTCTAAATCACTGTTGAGCTCGAAGCTCAAAGGCACTCGTTGAGCTTTAAGCTCTAATCGGTGGTTGCTCCGGTCACAACTGTCATTATCTGATTATGTATTCATAAATGAAATGTATATGCTACAATCAATAAGCATATGTCTCAATCAATCACATATGTCACAATTAATCACATCATAGGCACGTAGGTCCCAAATTCACATACAAGTAGCACTTCGATAACACAACTCCCTAGTACACAGTCATCGGACCTTCTGTCTAGAATCCACAATCACAATCAAATCATAAACCCACCATTATCCACCACAAAATTATAAGCTATTAATAATTGAGAGAAACCGTCTAGGTTACTCACCAACAGCTTCCGAAGCTAGTGCCTGGAAGTCTGGGCAACGTCGATGGGTTGATGTTCCAAATGTGCCTCTATAATAATTCAAATACACATATATCACAAATTATACAATCAAAAATGTATAATAATGCACATGCAGGAATTGAAATGTGTACAATGCATGTTCGTGACCATCCCGGTATCGTCTCATAAAGTTCATCATAAAACCGTTCCCATATCCAAAATCATCAATTCCTAGGGTTAAGCCGCACTATAATCCTTAAACTGGCAATTTATGCATATTTAAATGTTTCTCAAACTACACTTTCGGGTCTACTGTTCCCGATCAATAAGACCATCAACAGCAAATAAGCTAGGCAACCTCTCTTGAATCAAATGTTCCCCTATGTCTTAAGAATCCATAGACACCAAAATTACTCAATTCGGATCTTTATAGATTCAGATATTTCCAAAACACAAAAGTATGTGCAGAAAAATAACCAATTCATACTCTTTTAATCGATCCACTCACTTTGATTCAAACCATCAGTTTTAATTTAATCTCAAAATCTACAAATTCACATGGAGAAGTAGATAAATATCTTATGAATCCGACGCTTTGACAAACAGGTCTATCGGAGGTCGGATGAAAAAGTTACAGAGCAACTAGTGGTGGGATGTCGGCATCGGCGAGAAAATCAGAAATAGGCCGTGACGCGGCGGTGCGATCATCCAGCGCTCGCGCACGCTAGCGTGCGCTTGCCCTCGCGATCCAACTTTCGAACTTCAAACATTCATAATTTTTGACACAGAACTCTGAATTTTACAAACTTAGTATCAATGGAAAGATCAAGCAAAGCTCTACAATTTCCATGAAGGACTTGAAAACCAATTCCATCTCTAAAGGTGTCAAAATCCCAATCAAAGTTACTGTCTAACAAATGTCATACTAAACAGTAACACAACTTCAAAAAATCATAACGTCCAATCTCATTGTCCAAAAATTCCATGCTTTATCTCAATAGAAAGATCAGAACACATACTACAACTTTCATGAAACACTTAGAAGCAAATTCTACCTCTAACTAGGTCAAATTTCCACATGATTGTGGCTGCCCTGTTTTCCTTCACCTAATCCATAAGCAAAGTTCAATCACTCAAAACTATAAACTCCCATGTCGAGAAATGGCACATTTCATGAAGCAATCACAAAAAGCTACAACTTTCATGAAGGACTTAGAAGCAAATTCTGCCTCTAACTAGGTCAAATTTCCACATGATGGTGGCTTCCCTGTTAAACATCGCCTGAACCATATCCACATTTCAATCACTCATAACTATTAAATCCAATGTCAAAAAATGGCACATTTTATGGCGATAGAAAGCTAGCATGAAAAGCTACAACTTTCATGAAGATCTTAGAAGCAAATTCTGCCTGAATCAACCCAGAATTTCAGAGTTTCAGATCACTAAATTCAATTCTCGAGTTACTATTCATCCCTACATCCTTTGACACATTCAAGTCAAAATTTGGAACTCTTAAAGCCCAAATTAAACATCACTTCATTCACAAGAAATAAAGCCCAACAACTCTAGTTTAATTCAAGACAAAAAGCATCTCGTTTGGACAATTATAGAAGAAGTTATGGCTAAATCCTTGAACCATACTCAAATACAATTTCCAGATTTTCCATATTTTCATCCTAACTCTTCTCCTACCTCTTCCATACCATTTCCTCACTCAAACACTACTCAATTCACTCAATATAAACCCAACCAAATCAAAACCTCCACTTGAACAAAAGTCCACAAAATGGCAGCAACATACACTCAATCCTTCATACATTTCTACACTCATCTAAAACATCAATTAACTTCCAAAACCTCTAAAACATCTCTAAGTTACATTTATCACCTTCTACCTCATCAATCATCAATCAAGGCAAGAAATTCACACACACATACACCCATATACTTCAAACACAATTTCCATGCAATTTAATTTAAATAACATCACAAATAATTGATTTAACTACAAATCCATCATATATAACATATTTCTTACCTAATCAAGCTTCCAAATCTTCTAAGCTTCAAAATCTCACAAACTCTCTAACTCCCTCCACCATAAACGATCATCATCTTCATCTTGAGGGGGTGAGGTTTAGGTTGGATTTTTCATGAACACAAGAAGAAAAAGCAAGGGAGAAGAAGGTAGAAAAGATGAGCAAAATATTAAAAGGGAACATGGAAGAGAACCAACGAAGAAGAAGGGAGCAAGTAACGATGGAGGAGAGGAAAACAAGAAGAAAGCAACCCTTTAGCCCTCAAATTTTAAAACCACCGTGGAAGACTACAAAAGGAAGGGATTTAATGAATAAAACACATGCTTTAAGACATGGTTAGGCAAGTGACACTTGTCACTTGCCACATGTCTCATTTTTAAGCATTCATTTGGTTCTTTCCAAATAAAATTTAATTTCTACTCCAATTCTCTCCCAAATTTTCAATGGCTCTAATTAATAAATCCTAAAATCATTTATCTAAATTTTCATTACCATTGGACAGTAATTTCTACTACTGGTAAACACTTATTCTGCCACTTGGCATTTTTCCTAGTCCAGAAATTACCCCGAAATTTTAGAAAAAATTTCTAAAATTCTCCAAAAATTTGAAAACCATAATGACCCTCTCTAACTCAATTTTTTAGGCATACAAATCACATTTTTAATAACAATCACATTTATTACAAATATACCGGGAAATGTTATGAATGCATGTACAGTCATTTTCATGTGCAAAAATATACTATTCATATGTATGCGGATATGAGATTTTGCATGAACATGTAAGGGTGTTTTCAAGCACTCGAAAACCATTCCAAATGACTAATTTACCCTTCCCATCGGTGATGGGATGCTACAACTCTCCCCTCCTTAAAGAAATTTCGTCCTCGAAATTAATATTTGATTACGCAATAAGGCAGGGGTACTATTATCTCCTATGCTCCTCTGTTTCCATATAACTTCACCACTCAAATTCAATAGGTCTCTCAATCCCTTGTTTATATATCACTCTTTTTTTTTATTTCCTTGATATGTTTCATATTACTCAAATGTTTCACTTCCAGTCTCAATAACACATATATCGGATCATAACAATACTTCTTAACCATATCTATGTAACACTGTGTGAATCGGAAACATCTTTTATGATTTACACTGACTTATAAATCCATAATCCTATTCTCACCATAGTTTCCTATAGACCAATTTATGTCAAATTTAGTTTCCCCTATTTACACCATTATCTCCATCTAAGTGCACCTTGGCAGAGGCGATACTCTTCGAAGTATTTCATCTTTCGCGTACTGTTTTACATTTCTTTAACATCAGAGCACTTAGCTCTTATATCTTCTCACCATATTCCATAACCTCGATGTTGATTCACTTAACTCACACTTAATCCCCCTATTACATATTCATTTCGCTTATCAATATTATCTCAAATCAAGTCTGGCCTTCAACTTTTTGTTTTATACCCTCTTCATTTCAATGTAGGGGCGAACGACTCCCTTTTTGTCTTATGACACCTTATACAATATTTTAATGGTCTCACCAATATAACGATTGTTATACCTACAGTCAATTTGCACTATACATTAATCTCAAGTTCCTATGAACTCCAAAAATATAAGTTTTACACCTGTCTCCATTAGTCAAGACTATTGGTAACTCAAAAGTATAATCACTCGGTTTTCCATTCTTAGCCATCAATTGCTCTTTCGATGTACTCTTACTAGGACATATAGCTTCGATTGTATCCTGAGTTTTCTCTAATAGTATCCTAATTGATTACGCATATTTCATTATCCAAGCATAAAAATCATTTACTCGAATTGGATCCGTTTTCAATTCCTCAATAAGGTTCACAATTTCTAAATCCTCAATTTGGGCTCTGTCTCCATTAGTCAAGCCTCTTGGTAACTCAAACGTATAATCACTTGGTTTTCCATTCTTAGCCATCAATTTCTCTTTCGATGTACTCTTACTAGGATATATAGCTTCGATTGTATCTTGAGTTTTCTCTAATAGTCTCCTAATTGATTACGCATATTTCTTAATCCAAGCATACAAATCATTTACTCGAGTTGGATCCGTTTTCAATTCCTCGATAAGGTTCACAATTTCTAAATCCTCAATTTGGGCTTTGCCAACCCTTTTATACACAACTGATTTTAAATTTCAATAGCCAATAATACTTTCCTTTTGGCCCTTTTTAGCTCGACATTCAACACTCATTATGGCACTAGATTTGATATTCTTAACATCCAAATTTATGATACTCTGCTATTGAATTTTCTATTGAATGCATTGAATTGCAAAACTAGCTTTATGAGGAAGTACTCATTTGCACAATCCCTTTCAATCCTTTCAAACTCACTAATTACCTCCATCTTTACTGAGCTGCATATTTAGGTATATATCCAAAATGTTTCTGTACAAATAATGTCTCCAAGCTTTCAAAGCAATTTCTAGTACAACAAATTTCAAGCCATGTATCCAAATTTAGCTCATAAGGCTATAATTTCCCGTCGGTACATAAAATCACTTTATACTATTGTAACAGATTGCATCTTAATCTCTAATGGGAAACTTCATTATATACTGTAAAATATTCAAATCGAAGCAGTATAATTGACATTGGGGTTATAAATTCCTCAAAAAATCGTTTTACATTCATCACTGATATGGCTTACTTATTTTTCCTCAAATATTCAAAATTTCATCTCACTTTTTCAAACACTTCCACAATACCATCTATGCTCGTAGTCACTAGTTGATACAATTTTGTTTGGATTGTTTGAACCTCCAATAACATAATACTGTTGGGGACATTGTTAACTCCAACAGATATAGCCTAAGACTCTTTATGCCCATTATTTGTTTTGGTAATAATTTTTTTTAACTAATTCCTCAGCGAAGTAGTGTTATTACCTGTTATTCTCAATTTCCCAATTAACTCTCTTTCTCGAATAATTTCCTTAGTTCATTCAATTTCTCGTGATTTCACATTGACTTATTCTAATGTCTGTTTATTCATACTGGTTTTTCCACACATTTCAATTTATTTGCAAACATAACTTCCCATGTTAGTAACACAATCAGCATACATAATTTGTATCTCCCAAACATATTTACACAGACTATAATGCGAACCTAAGTTCACCTCATAATAACGAGAGTGTCCCCTCGAATTCAAAAAAATCCCTTACATCGTTGGATACTTTACATCAACAAAAAACATACATTCTCAGCAGGTTTTTTTATAACTCTTATGCTTGAGTCTTTGCTAGAGATGTAACTCCAATATTCACTTTTGACTCATTATTTATTCATTTCTGATTTGTTCCTTCATTGGTCATTCTTAAATTGAACCACCTGATTTACTGGCCCTATCTCAGTGATTTCTTGGTACTAACCTTGATATTGTTCATAAAAGCCTTGTCAATCACCTATTTCCCATGATTACTTATCAGTCATTCTTAGTGCCTAAAAAAATCAATTTCAACATTTCATATTATCTTAATAAGATCAATTCGTATCATAACTTATATGATCAGAACATCCTTAAAATAAGGCTCAATAAGGCAATAAGCAATTTCATTTACTCCAGTGCCTTGGCATATGTCACCATCTATTAACCAATTAATAACATTTACTAATGATACTTAAATTCCAATTGATTCCAGACAACACTTGTATCTTTGTTCCTGCCTACAATTGGGGTGTCTCAACCCGATCTTGACAGAAATCTATTTCGTTAGGCCATTATCGTGCCCCGCACTTGCTTCCTCACCTTAACACACTTACTAACATCCATTCTACTCCCATTTTCCAGAATTTACCTCTTCTAATGCTATGTCATTTCATAATAATTGAACTATCATTTTGAGTGCATTCACTCCTCTCCTTGGATTTATCATCTTTTCCTTAATCGCAGTCATACCTAAAATCCCAACTTATGCGCATTTCGAACTTTCTTCATACGACATATCATTCATCTCTTGTAAGGTCATTTTTATTCCCCCTTTTTTTCATTACTATCCCATTTTCCTATTGTCCTTCATTTAATCTTCCATATATGTATATCCCCAATCAATTCAGAATATAGATGCAAAATCAGCAAGAAATTTTGATCTCAATATCACAGATATATTATTACGCTTAATCAGAACTTTTATCACATTTATCTGACATTCATTTCAAATCCAAGTCTAACCTTTCAAGGTCATAGAAAATTTTATTTCCTTTGACCGGGCTTATACACTTTAGTTTCATCATTTCCACTTATATCCTTACTTTCCCCAAACAACCCACAAAAATGCATTCACATTATATTTACATTCGAGGATCTATTCTCACAGTACAATATTAACATCGTATTCCATAATACATTCACCAATACAATTGGATTAAATCTTTGTCCGTCATATTTCATCATATACAATTTTTTATTTCTATATGTCCACAACCTCCATTTTCTCACAATATAACATATCATCACTTTTCTCACTATGTATTTCAACTTAAACACTTAGCACATGCTCATGCGTGTGACTCATACTTATGCGACTCAGACTAAGGATCAGTTGCCACTGTCTGCTATGACATGACTTAAATGCATGTAACTTGACCCATATTTCAGAAACTGCCCATATAAGATAGTACTTCTGGGCTCTAATACCACAGATATAGCACCCCACTCCCGCAAGACCTGAACCTGACATCGATGGTGATATCTGAGTCCGTGCCCGTGAAGGTGGCGTGCTAGGGAACTCAATCATTTAAAAGTCGATATAAATATTTTTTTTGAAATCACTAACATATTTGCAGAAATCGATATTCAGATTGAGCCCACTTTCATTTAAAAATATTTGCAATCATAACAATACACTCAACAGGAATTCAATAGCCATTTAGGGCCCATTACAGAGATAAAACATCTCAGTTATAAAGACATTACATTACAACAAAAATTCATTTGTATACACATGGTGCAAAAATCTTAGAATCCATTGTTTATACAAAAAATTGCGGAAAACAAATTTGTAAAAAATAATAAAATACAGAATGCAGACGCAACTGATCCCGACCTTTTCCTTCACTCACATGCAGTATGTATACTCCCGTTTGCCTAACGAGATATTCTTCAGAGTCTTGAAAAATATTTGCAAATTTTGGGTGAGTTTTGTGAACTCAGTGAGGTAACCATCATTGATGGTTCACTATATCCAAGCAACACAACAGTTCATAATATGCATAAGTCACAATTTCATATTGATCATAGGTAAGACATTTTTTTTCACATAAGCATAAGGCATTTTGCTTTTACTCAATTAAGAATATTTAAGCAAATGCATATGAAATGCTCATGTGACACTTTTTCAATTATTACGGTGTTGTGACCGAGCGCCTGAACTTTCCCATTAAGGCTCATTAAACATTGAGCTTGAGGCTCTAAATCACTATTGAGCTCGAAGCTCAAATGCACTCGTTGAGCTTTAAGCTCTAATCGGTGGCTGCTCCGGTCACAACTGTCATTATCTGATTATGCATTTATAAATGAAATGCATATGCCACAATCAATAAGCATATATCTCAATCAATCACATATGTCACAATTAATCACATCATAGGCACATAGCTCCCAAATTCACATACAAGTAGCACTTCGATAACACAACTCTCCAATACACAGTCATCGAACCTTCTGTCCGGAATCCACAATCACAATCAAATCATAAACCCACCATTATCCACCACAGAATTATAAGCAATTAATAATTGAGAGAAACCGTCTAGATTACTCACCAATAGCTTCCGAAGCTAGTGCCTGGAAGTCTAGGCAACGTCGATGGGTTGACGTTCCAAATGCACCTCTATAACAATTCAAATACACATATATCACAAATTGTACAATCAAAAATGTATAATAATGCACATGCAGGAATTGAAATGTGTACAATGCATGTTCGTGACCATCACGGTATCGTCTCATAAATTTCATCATAAAACCGTTCTCATATCGAAACTCATTAATTCCTAGGGTTAAGCTGCACTAAAATCCTTAAACTCGCAATTTATGCTTATTTAAATGTTTCTCAAACCACACTTTCGGGTCTACTGTTCCCGATCAATAAGACCGTCAACAGCAAATAAGCTATACAACCTCTCTTAAATCAAATGTTCCCCTATGTCTTAGGAATCCATAGACACCAAAATTACTCAATTCGGATCTCTATAGATCCAGATGTTGCTTAAACACTGAAGTATATGCAGAAAAATAACCAATTCATACTCTTTTAATCTAGCCACTCACTTTGATTCAAACCATCAGTTTCAATTTAATCTCAAAATCCACAAATTCACATGGAGAGGTAGATAAATGTCTTATGAATCTGACGTTTCGATAATCATGTCAATCGGAGGTCGGATGAAAAAGTTATAGGCCAACTAGTGGTGGGAGGTCAGAATCAGCGAGAAAATCAGAAATCGGCCGCGACGCGGTCGTGCGATAGCCCAGCGCTCACGCACACTGGCATGCACTCGCGTATGGGCGCTCGCCCTCGCAAGGGCCGGCTGGCCGCAACAACTTGTAATCCAACTTCCGAACTTCAAACATTCATAATTTTTGACTCAGAACTCTGAATTTTACAAACTTAGTATCAATGGAAAGATCAAGCAAAGCTCTACAATTTCCATGAAGGACTTGAAAATCAATTCCACCTATAAAGGTGTCAAAATCCCAATCAAAGTTACTGTCCAAAAAATATCTTCCTAAACAGTAACAAAACTTCTAAAAATCATAACTTCCTATCCCATTGTCCAAAAATTCCAGGCTTTATCTCAATAGAAAGATTAGAAAACATAGTACAACTTTCATTAAACAGTTAGAAGCAAATTCTACCTCTAACTAGGTCAAATTTCCACATGATTGTAAGAGGCTCAATGGTAAGAGGCGAGCATGTGGAAGCTATAAAACCTTGAGGTCTTGTGTTCGAATCCTGGAGAGGGATTCC
>JAOQMR010097095.1:0-13091 GCA_027563865.1 Erythroxylum pelleterianum
TTACATAGGAATATTCACCATGTAAAGAGTGGGAGGAAGAATAATTACAAGAAGATGTATCTACATATTGCACACGACTATAATCATCCAATAGAGCATTCTGATGTCTGACATCCTGTGCCACAGGATTCACACATCGCACGAAAACCAAGTCCTCAGCATTTTCGGGAAACAATTTAGACTTAGACAAAGGGGGGAATAGATTCCATGTTAGAGGATGACGCGGAAGTGATGAGCAGTTGTCCTTTTGGACACCAGTGTCTACAACTCGAATGCTAAAATCGGTGTAATTGATTTGACGTACGTAATATTTTGCAGAAGAAGACAGGTATAGCACCGTTTTGTGGTTCTCTTCACATTCAAGCTCAAAGGATTTGTAACCGCAACTTTCAGGATTTGTTCTCAACCGAAATGGCAATCTAATAGATATATCTCCACAAGAAGAATTGCAGTCGTTCCTGTTCGCAGTACAACTATAGTGTCCTACCAGTAGGAAGACCTCAAGAACAACTGCGGCTACTAGCAGTAGATACCTATTGCAATTCATCATTGGGACAGTCTAAGAAAATGAGGCTATTTTGAATGAGTTGCAAGCTTTGGAGAAGGGAGAAGCATGCATTTGCTTATGTATATATGGAGAACAGCCGGCCAAAGTTGACTTGTGAGCCCAGTGACCTATTAGTGTGGAAGACGATTCATAGCGATAGAAGACGATTCATAGTGTGGAACGCGATGAGGAAAGTCATGTTGACTCCAAGCCAACCACTCATTCACTAAAGCAGAAGGACAAGATAAAGTTGGACATGAATTATTAAACAGCTTTTTACAGCTGGAAAATGGATTATTGTAATTTGTAATCCAAATATTCTTTAATTTTTTTAATTATATATTCTTTCACAATTTGTTAAAGATTAAGTATTGATAGTATTTTCATATTTTAGAACTTGAAAAACAAACATTTGTCATTTTTATTTTATATTTAAAGTAAATGAATTTTATATTAAAAAGAAACTATGATTGACCTTTAAACTGTGCACTTTTATCATAAAAAGGTAAAGCTCCCTTTATCCAATCAAGGATGATATTTTTAAAAATTTTGATTTTATTTTAAAGTTTTTTATTGTTAAAAAACTTATTTAAAATTCATATAAAATTCTGAAAAGTAATTTTAGTTATTAGAGAATAATTTTAATTTTGTTAATATTTTTCGACACATTTACATGCAGCACAAAACTAATTTCAAAAGGCAATTTCTCAAAATACGTATTTCTCAAGACACCAACCTAAGATAGAATGTGATAATTATTAGGATATTCAGCTTGACTCCAAGTCCACCTCTCTTTTAACCACTGAGTATGGGAGGCATAATCAAGTTGCAGTTGCCATACAGGTATAAGTCAAAGTCACCTGTGGAAATTGTGCTGTCAAGCACATGCAATAGGTGAATACAGTGATTTCTAAGAAAGCTCTTAGAATAAGGACAACCTTGGCGATCACCTTTGAAGATGAAAGGATTATGAATTTCGTAATTATAGCAGCAAAATTCCTGAAAAGAGAGCTGGAAGCCAAATAGCAGAGAATCGCGGACATCTTTTAACTTACGTTGTCCATTTTGGGCCATAACATATTGTTAGGAAATTAGAGTATTTCTACACTGCTAGAAAGTCAATAGAACAGACACACACAACACAAAATTTGATAACGAAGTTTGGCCAAATTGTGCCTACGTTTTCGGAGCTACTGCGCAACCTTTTTATTAGGGAAAAAAACAACACTTACAAGTTTTTATACTCAACACTAAGCTCACTAGTGTTTTCACACTCTCAAACCCTTACCCCAATACATTCCAAAAATTACTCACAAAATTTACTATTCTTACTAAGAGTTAAATAAATTTGCTTTGGTTTTGGATTAATTTAAATGAAGGGGGAGGGGGTGTATTTATAGGTTTTATGCCACCTCCTCCCAAGTTAGATTACATTTTATTAGGCCTATAACCGATATAGAAATCTACAGACATATATTTATACACGTGGCCTATAAAATCCTAACATTAAAATGTAAGTTCCACTTTATTCTTGATTAATAGTAGAATTTTAATACAATTAAACAAGACGAAAGATGACAATGTCTTGATGTCTAAGATTCTATTATGAAAGAAATCTCATGCAACTTTGGACGTAACATTAGCTTGGAGAGGAAAAAATTGGAAACTTAAAACAAAACCGTACTCACGTGGGTTGAATTTGAATCAGAGATGTGGTAGTAAACTTATTTTGGAGCATTAATGAGGTGGAAGGATCCCTTGGGAAGATAATCATTCTGGTAATCTCCCAATTCACTCCCAACGACGTTATTTGTTGTCACTAAACAAAAATGAACTGAAAATGTAGAATGATGCTATTTGTTAAAATAATGGATTTAGTTACATGAGCTGATGTTATAATGTAAATTACATTTAATAAAAAAGAAAGTAAGAGTTGTTTACATTTACATTTTGCCAAGCAAATGGAAGTGAAACCTCAAAAAAGGTTTTTCCAAATTAGTTTAAAGTTCCCATTGACGAAGAAGGTAAGTTTAAATATTCTGCAGGCTGTTTGATTTCCTTGACAGCTTCTGTTCAAGGGTACATGGTGATATGCCGTACGCAACTGAAGAATAATTTGGTTGACGACATCCACCACCCACAAAGTCTTCCCAATTTTTCTGCATAATATAACCATCCATCCTGTGAAAATGAAATAGATACGTGTGTCATGAATGTTAATAAGTTGAGTCGATGCAGATAATTTTCCTTGAGTTGCAATCATTCATCCCACTTGGTGGAAGAACGATAGAATTACCATTTATTATCTTTGTCAAAGCCTTAAATTACTAGTCATATTTTAATTATGATTATGATAATAATAGATTAAATAAATATAATTATAATTGTATCTTAAAAAATTACTATAAATCAAAATAACATTTAAACTTTTATATAATTGCAATTAAAACTACAATTTTTCTTGGAACCATATTTCATAGTTTGATTTAAATATAAAAGGAGTCCTGAAAATATATACTTTTTCAGTTCTGAAAGATCATAAAACTCTCGAGAAGTTGATGTAATGGCGCGTGAGAGCATTTTTTATGGATTCTTAGCAAACTTTTTAACAATGTAGTGTCAGGAGGCATATCAAATCTGTTAAAACTTCAACAAACCTAAGTTTCCTCGGTACTCAGCTTTCAGAAATGCATGAAGATGACCAAATCAACAGGTAGCTATGTACTCTCTAGATGAGGCTCTCTCGAAACGTAACCAGCTCCAATCCAGAGTACCAATTAGTGTAATATGGGTCTAAACCTAAACACTGAACAAATGTTTACACAATATAAACTTGTCAGCTGCCTTCGGAAAACCACTAAGCAATAAGTTTCCTTGCCATTTATTAGCCCCTTTTCCCCAAATTATCTTTGAAAATACAAGTGTATCACAGTTCAAGGCCCTCAAATTTTGATCACTCCATTGTGAAACACAAAATTAAAGATAACAGAACCTAGGCCAACAACATTATTTTTTTTCATAAATGTAGCATCCTTGCTGACAGAAAACAAAAATGAAGGCAAAGTCTCACATTATGCAGCAATTTGTCTGGGATTGAAGCATCTCTGGCTATCTGCAACAGAATTATATTTGTCAGCAATAGCATAAAATACCTAGAAATGAGATTTCTAAGGTACGCTGAATGCCTACTAAAGAGTTTATGATCCTTGGAAGTTGCCCACTTCAATAAAGCAACAAGGATTGCTAAATCTTGCTGATTCGAGCATAAATCTCCTAATAATACACTTACTTAAGCATCTTAGATAATTTCCACACAGTTGCCACAATCAAAGACATCAAAATGGAATATTGACTTTTGAACCATCATTTACATTTGTGCATAAGGATGTAAGATGAAGTTGAACCGCTTTTTCTTTTTTTTTTTCAAAATCAGTGATATAGCGATGGATAACTGTTAATTAATATTTCCAAATCATACAACTTTGAGCTCGAAATAGAGCCACCCATGATTTCTCTTTCTTTCGCCTCTTTTTGCATGAAAGACAAAAGTATATTCTCTTATCATTGAAGCTACCCTCGGTATGAACCACATAGTGTACAATTGGCTAGAAGAGACAATATCTCCACTAAAAATCTCTCCTGAATTCATGAGAATATTTAGCAGGATAAACAATCGAGGAGTTAATTGTACGAGTTTCAAAGACAAAATATGCAAGCTGATAAACTGAGTACTACATGCAAATATACAATTACATAATGCACACATCATTGCACTTCTTTTGTGACAGTGTACGGGAAAGTTGGAGCACTTACATTTGTCCAAGATTAGCCAAATCACTATCAGGAGCAAGCTCTGTCACAATATCACTTGGTGGCTGCCCACATTCTTGCATTTTCTGCATTAAGTGAACAATCTTGGTAAAGTTATCTGGTTCTTTCTCATAAACTTCATTAAGATACTTTATGATTTTATATTGGTGAGAGTAGCGCTCCTAATTTTCTTTGCTCAAACTGGTTTTATGTTCTTCCAACCACTTTGGATATCTTTCTCCAATTTCCTTCATGGGCTCATGAAAAATCTCCTTCAATAAAAATTGTTGCATCATGGTCTCCACAATAGATTTCATGCCCTATTTCAAATGAATTCAGGAAAACTCTCAGGCACAATCTACAAAAGATAACAAAACTTCATGTGTGACTAAAACAAGAACAAGAAATGAATTAGCACATAATAAATAGATACCACAACTTCAGACTACTATTATCATCTCATTATGCAGCAGATAGCAAGTGGATGTAAACAAGATACAACAGGTCCAACACTATGGATTATGGGAGAATAGGAAACCAGAAGATCAACTGCTAATGTTTAAAAGCGAACAAAGTGAGGTGAGATAAATTGCTGCCAGCCAGCTTTGGTGGATATACAGAGTCCTTAACAGCTGCTTCCATCTCAGGGTGCAAGATCAATAAGCATAGGAAAAAGAAAGTGATGAACTTAACCATATTCTTGAAGGGAGATCATCACCACTCACTTAACCTAGTTCTTAATCTCATAAACCAAGAAAGACACCACATCAGCATGGACCAATACAAAATTCTAATTGGTACTCACAATCTCACTATCATGCAAATCCACAAACCACAACCAAAAACGAGGATAAAAGTTCTTTTAATCATAACGAATATGGAAATAAAGCCAGGATTTGATAAACGCCAAGAAGCCATGTGACTGTAGAAACTGCGAATCTAAAATTTGTTCTAACCTTCTTAAAGCACGCCCACAGCAGAAACCAAAATTGATGCAAAAAAGCGGAGGCCCCAAGCCAAGTGACCGACTTTAAACCACAAAAGCACGCCATAAGACCATTCCCACCTTCAAGGATGAAAATTAAAAAAGAAAAAAGCCAAAGAGTCCTAATTACCTGAGAATCCGCAAATTACTCAAACTGCATGACCCAATCCTCCACCATTGCATCCCTGCTCAAATCATCAGCTTGACCACTTGTCACAGACCACTTTTTCCCCCATCAAACCTGTAGCGTGAAATGCGTAGCTCTAGAACCAACCAGTAAATTGACATCTAGTTAAAAAGTTGCATTAGTATCTTCCACCTCCCGACTTTCCTAATCCAACCACAGGGCTAAGCTACTACAGAGGAAAGTCAACTTTTAGATCAGCATTCAACAACTCACAAGTCTTTCTCGTCTAAGCTAACACATAGAACCTGCGATCTATTTCACAGATCGTATCATCACATGCAAGGTCATATCGGCGAATCGAGATTTGAACATTAAGTTGCAAACCATATAAATATAATAAACTAAAGAAAATCATCACCAAAACGCCTGAATCAAACAATGGGAAATCAAATCAAAGAACCTTTCTTTAATCATTAAATCATAGCAGCGAGGAACCTTGGAGTCGCAAAGTAAAAGAAATAACTAATTAACAATACAAGAAGCAAGAAACGAGAAGTAACACAATACTCACAAGTCAGGAACTCGTAAAAGAAAAAGGGTGTGTACTAGAGGCCTGGAGAGGTGCAGCAGAGTGTACCCTGAGAGAGAGCTCGACAACTCCTCGAATTGGTGCTAAGGCATGACGCCATTCTCGCCGCGGCCACCATACTGTGCAAGGGCAATAGGGACTGCACGCAACCCAACTCCTGGCGAGCCCTGAAGATCAAAATACCAATAAAATTACGCCAATACATCAATAAAAATAAAGCAATGATGAATTTCGTGTGTGCGCGAGTGTATGTAACTTGGTGGAGAATGAAAAAGAGCGAGGAGGAGAAGATAAGGGCTTTGATGGGGAAGGTGGAGACCTGGGGATGGATGATTTTGGACCGCTGGATCTAATGGCGGACTTGATCGACAAAAAGGATGACCTAGCCATAAATCTACCACAATACGACGCCATTAAAAGTTATAGAGGATATCTGAATAAAGAAGGCAAATTTGAGAACAAGAACTCAAGAATCTATGGCATGAGTTACGATTTATGAGGGTTTAAAGGGTTTTAGGGGTGGTTATGCGACTGAGAGAAATGGCGTGAATAGCTATGCTAGTTAGTTAGTTGGGCTTATGTTTGATTCGGGTTGAATTGTAATTATGAGACCTAGGTCCAATACATTAGGTGCAATTTTCTACCTAATATATTATTCAATCTTCTTAAAAATAGTTCGAAAGTTAGAAGGTTTAATAAATATTAGACTATCATAAAATTAATTAAAATTGTTTGAAATAAAATTATTTGAAAATAGAAAAATAGTCCAAAAAAGAAATTCTTTTTTAGAAAGAGATAATATGTGAGATTTACTTCAAATTTGGCAATTGAAATAGTAAAAAGTTTTTATTAATATTTTTATAAAATGTAAATTTTTATTAATTTTTCTATTTTAAGACAACCATTATTCATCTTGCAGAAAGTCACATGTCATATATGTCAATACAAAGTTTTATTGATGTTCATTTGCATAAGACAGGTTGCCAAAATTACAACTTTGTGATTACAATTACATTCTCATATTGTAGTTCTTAAGTACTCCAGATAACTCTTGAATTCAAGGCTTTAAATATGATAGCATTAACCTTTTACTTACAGTCTCATTATGGATACTCTAAATTATTACTTACTCTGCATCTACAAGTAAACTGATGAAATCAGAACAGTCACTTGTAAGACCTCTTATCTCTATGGGATGTTCGTCTATTTCAGTATCCACATCTTCTACAACATGTGAAGACAGTAGAGGCTTTGGAGGCAATTCTAAACTTTCCACGTCTTGTTCAAGCATCTCTATCACTCTATGCATAGGAGGTCGGTTATCAGGCTTCAATTGTATACACCAAAGCGCTACCACAATTATCTTCTTTGTTATTATGTTTTGTTCTTCTGTTGCATTGGCCTCTCCAAAATCTATGTACTTCCCTTTCCTAAATTGTTCGTAGGCCCATACAGGAAAGTAAATTTGGCTTGAGTGGTCTGCAAATGCATTCAAATTCCTCCTTCTCCCTGCCATTTCCATCAACAACATCCCAAAGCTATATACATCAGCTTTGAAAGAGACTCCTCTAATATGCCTGTAGCACAATTCAGGAGCCATATAGCCAATGGTTCCTCTTGCACTTGTCAAAGATACAACTACATTTTTTGTATCACAAAGTTTGGCTATATCAAAATCTGAAACTTTCGGAACAAAGTTTTCATCAAGAAGGATGTTATGAGGCTTGATGTCAAAATGCAGAATCTGCATAGCACAACCTCTATGTAGATACTCAATTCCACGAGCCACTCCAAGAGAAATTTCATACATCTTCTCTGTACTGATTGAATTGTTGACTTCAGAAGAAAACAAGTACTTGTCTAGAGAACCGTTAGGCATGAACTCGTACACAAGAGCACGCTTTGATCCTTGAACACAAAAACCAATGAGTTTCACAACATTGACATGGTGAATTGTTCCAATAGTACCAACTTCGTTAATGAAATCTTGGCCATTACTTTTGGAATTGCCCAATAGTTTTATAGCTGCAAGACGACCACTTTGAAGCCTTCCTTTATATACAGAGCCATAGCCTCCTTGACCTAATTTGTCTTTGAAATGTTTAGTTATCTTCTTGATGTTAGAATAGGAATATCGAATTGGCATAAAATTTCCTTGTGTTTGAAGGAACTTTTCAATATTATCAAACACTGATAAATGTCTCCTCCTCCACTTGTAAATCAAAAATCTAAAAACAAACGGACCCCCAAAGATGAATAACAGTATATGATGTTCAACTGTACAAAAAATATAAACGTATAATTGTGAGATAAAATAAAGTAATAAAGTTTGAAATAAATTAGATAGAATATTTAATTACAAAAAAGAATATTTCTTTAATTTTGTTGTTTATATTTTATAATCTATATTTAACAATTTTTTATTTTTAATCATATCAAAAAATTATTTTATAAAATTTAATAATAAAAATTGATATTGCTATTTTTTAAAAGATTATGTATTTTTTATTCAATGGAAGAAATTCTTAAAAATTTTCAACTAGAAATTTTGTTTTATGAATTATCATGTTATGAGTATGTAAATACTAACTAGTAATTTATTAATTATAACTGTAATATAATTACTTACTTTATATAAAAAATATTATCCAAATACTTGAATATTTAAAAATAAAAATGAAGCTATTAACTTTTTATTGAAATGATTTCACCTTTAGATAAAAAGAAATAGATGCTACTATATTATACAATTTTATAAATATTAAATGACTTATAAGAGATTAATTATCTTACTAAAAACTTGGATAATAGCTGCACATAAATTGTAAATCCAATAGCGTGGATCTGAATCTGCAATAATGAAAAAATTAAATAAAAATCAGTCAAACAATAACTTATCAATCATTCATATATACTATGTTCAATCAATAATTTTTAAAGTTGTATTAAGAGTCTTTATAATTGGTACTCTCTAAAGTTTAAACTAAATAACTCTCATTTGGGATAACATTGTAATGATTTTTAAGAATTTATGAGTAATCACGAAATTATTAAGAAAACATCTAAATTGTTATGATACAAATGCTAATCAATAGACTTGCCCACATTCACTAGCTATTACCAATTTTTTTTAATCCGTCATTAAATTTTATTTCAGCCGTCAAGATTAATTAATAGAATTCCTATTTTCATTTCTCATTAACCATTTTCTATTTCTAGACGACATATATATTAAAGAAAAAAAAACAACTCCAAAATACTTACCATGGTATTGCCATTGATCATAGGTTCCTGAATATCGGAGAAAGAATAAAGATTAATTAATGTGAAGAACAAAATAGATGAAATCACGTGAAGTGGAACTGTGGAAGTGTACATATATTTCTTCAACTAACCCATTCTTCTCATGCATGCCAGTAAATAATAATACATAATTGAAGAGATAAATTTCTAATTAATATTAGTAAATGAAAATTTTATTTGAATTTTTGAAGTGTATTTTTGTTACTGAAGATATTTTTTTTGTTAATTTAGTTCATAAAGTTTAGATTGTTAGCAAAATATGTCCATTTTATTCTGAAAGAAAAAAATCCATTTCATAACATTTTATTATAATATGTATTTGTAAATTTATATGATTCGATTGCAACTAAAACACATGAACATTTTATTATATGCTATGTTCTTTACAAAAGAAATTGTATTAAAAAAATTTCCACATAAACTCTAAAAAATGAACAAAAGTGCACAGCCGTGTACAAATATAAAAATATAATTAATTATTTTAAATTATAATATTTTGAGTAAATTTTAATCGTATTAGTTTTTTAAATAGCAAACAAAGTAATTATTGAAATTATTGAAATTATTCCACTAGTTAATAAAAGGACATAAATTTTATTACATTGTGCAATTTTATAAACATTAAATAATATGAAAAATGTATTTAAAAAAAATTAAAATCCTCACCATCATTAGCAAATAGCCAGAAAATCCAATAACGTAGATGTAACTCTGCAATTTTCAGAAAATTAAACAAAAGTCACACAACTAGAATAATATCGCAGAATGTGAGCAAATTAACTGGAAGAAGAGGCATTTGTCAGTAATGAACTGTGTTTGAAGTCCTATTTTCATTTCAGATCACGAGAAGGAAAGAAAGACTAACAATCTACCATTAACCATATTCGAATTCGATATGAGTGGGCCAAAACATCCAAAAATCATTTACTATTACAGCCGAAGTAACACAACTCCTAAATACTCACCACGATTCTCGCCATCATACCATTCATGATATTTTCCTGCATTGTAGTGATAAGATAAAGATTAATTAGTGTGAGCAGAACCAAATATATACACATTTCTTTAACAAAATACAATATATGTATACATCACCACTTCCATGCTTACTGGGCCTCGTGTATAAGAAGCCGTATGTTATATACTTGTGTTAAAAAATTATATGAGTGATTGATGTAGTGTTGAAACTAAATTTCATTTATTAATTTGAAGAAAACTTAAGTTTAATTGTCAATTAAAATATGTATTAATTATTGAATAATTTAAGTGAGAAGCATAGCTACTGTTTTTAACATATTCAAATATAGTATTATTTGTCTTTTACGGTAATTGGTACATATTATAATAGACAGAAATATTTATACTAAATAATTATTAATTTTGAGATATTGTTAAATTTTGTTTATATTAACTGAATCAGTTAGTACAAAAATAGATATTGAAATAAAAAATAATGTATTAAAAATACAAATTTAAAAAAGTTGAAAGGATAAATTGATAAAATTGTTTTTGTTTAATATTATATTAATTTTAATAAATTTGGGTATTAGGTTAAATTTAAAATATTTTAATTCTAATCATAATAGAAAGCTAAATTTTAATTATATAAAAATAAAAATATTATTTTATAATTTTAAAAGAATAACGAAAAGGTATACATTATTAATGGAAATTCAGGCAAATAGTGTAGGAGAATTGTCCATTCATGTTTAACATTTTTTAATGGACAAAGTTAACAATTTAGGTGAGTATTTAGACGACTCACCAATATAACAATTTAGGTGAGGTAGCTTAGAAAACCATCTGCACATGAAAAATATCAGATTCAACACATTAACATTTACAAAACTAAAATGAAATAATTAGTATATATGCCTAAACAGATATGATAAAATAAAGAAAAAAGTGAAAACCGATATGAGAATTAATTCAGATAATATTTAATGTATATTCAATTTTTTATTTTCTGTTAAACTTTATAACACTTTTTTTATAAATAAGATTTACATAAAAAATATTCAATTTCTGTCTAATATGGCCAATTTCAATCATTTCTTAAATAATAATATAAATAGAGTATTTTTAAATTTTGCTTTAAGATTTAATGATAATTATTTAAAGAAAAGAACTTCCTTATATTTAATATTTTGAAATTTCAAAGATTCGCTAGAATAATAATTACAATTAGAATAATAATTACAATTTGAAATAATGATAAGCGTTTGAGATAAAATAAAGAAAATATTGAAAGCTGAGACGAGGATTAACATACCTGGACACCTTTGATGATCAGCTTCAATTTTGCAATGATGATCGCAGCAGAAATCAAGAAAAGAAAGCTTGAAGCCAAATAGCAGAGAATCATGGACGTCTTTATAAGTTAGGTTGTTTCTATTAATTAGCAAACTCTCGCTACTTAGCAAACTCTCCTCATATGATGTTAGCCCCAATATCATCTCTACTCGGCACGAATCCTCCAAATCTGATACTCTAATACTACTGTAACTGACGACTACATAAGAATATTCATTTTTTAAGGAGTGAGAAGCAGAATAATTGCAAGACGAAGTGTCTATATACTTAAACGCGTTCTCACTGTTAACATCCTGTACCATTGGATTCACACATCGCACGAAAACCAAGTAATCATAATAATAAAGCTGTGCAGATATATTCGAAGAGAGTAATAGATTCCTTGATAGAGAATGGTGAGGAAGTGAGGAGCAGTTGTCCTTTTGGACACCCGTGTCCACAACTCGAATGCTAAAGCTTGAGTAATTGATTTCGTGTACATAATATTTTGCAGAAGAAGACAAGTACAACACCGTTTTGTGGTTGTCTTCACAATCAAGTTCAAAGGATTTGTAACCACAACCTTCAGGATCTGTTCTCAAGCGAAACGGCAATCTAATAGATATATCTCCACAAGAAGAATTGCAGTCGTTCCAGTTTGCAGTACAACTATGGTGTCCCACCAGTAGGAAGACCTCAAGAACAACTACGGCTACTAGCAGGAGATATCTATTGCAATTCATCATTGGGACAGTCTACGAAAATGAGGCTATTTTGCTTGAGTTGCAAGCTTTGGAGAGGGAGAAGCATGCATTTGCTTATGTATAGCCGGAGAACAGCCGGCCAAAGTTGACTTGTGAGCCCAAGTCGTCTCGTAAAAAAAGAAAAGTCGATGATTTGTTATTTTCTTTACCCTTTACTCTTTTGAGTCGAAGAGCCACAAATGTCAATTTTCTTTACCTTTTACTCTTTTGACCCGGGCAACAAATGTCTTTTGAACTTTATTTAATTGACAGTCTAAGATAATTTTCCTTAGGAAATATGCAGTCACACATCAGTGTGGAACGCGTTTAGGAAAGTCATGTTGACTCCAAGTCAACCACTAGTAGCAGAAGGACAAGATAAAGTTGGACATGAATTATTGAACAGCTTTTTACAGCTGGAAAATGGATTCAATTTCAATTACTTTTGACAAGTATACATTACTAATAATACTTTTTAATTATTAAAAAAATATAATAACAAAATACTTAGTGTAACAAATTTTAATTAATATATACTAACATCTTTCATACTATTAGTGTGGAAGACGATAGAATTATCATTTATTATAACACTTTTTAATTATTAAAAAATATATAATAACAAAATACTTAGTGTAACAAATTTTAATTAATATATACTAACATCTTTCATACTATTAGTGTGGAAGACGATA
>JAOQMR010097197.1:0-13086 GCA_027563865.1 Erythroxylum pelleterianum
TTATAATTAGGGTGCATAAATTAAAAATAATTGTTTAAAATATACTTAAAATTTGCTATAAAACAAAAATTTAACAATTTTTTATTTCTTAACATTTTTAACAAACCAACCACTATCAATGATAATGGTAATCATTCCTTCATCTTAACCAACCACCATAACTATAATGATTATATCCATTCTCATTCCTCACTATATTCATTCCTATTCTCATTCCCATTACCCTCTATGAACCAAGCACCCCCTTAGTAAATGGACATGAAATACATATCAAAACACTTAACACATAACAGACCAAAACAACCATGCGCATTCATATAAACGTTTCGTTTTGTAAAAGTTTTTCTTTGTTCTCATCTTGTATTTTCCAAAATAATTATATGCATTCATACAAGTATTTTGTTGTTCCTATCTAGTAGGACAAGGCACATTGGCATTGTATAATCCAAAAGTATTTCTTTTTACCAAGCTATAACTTTGTACATATTTTATAGGATAAGGCACATTGGTAAAATGTATCTCTAAATAGAACTTCCTAAAGCTTTAAACGTCCTTATAATCCTCACATTTATTTCATCCTAAAAAAACTGTAACACATATTCAAAGGATAATCCAATTGTCAAAATTGATATAACTCAATACCCGTAACCATAATTGATGAGTTATAACTCATCTTGTTACTACTGGTTTAGGTTCTTCACTTGATAGTAACCCATATCCACATATTGGTTTCTTTCTTTTATTTGGCTTTGAAATAGTTGGTTGAATTGAAGGATTAATATTAGAACATTTTGCTTGGACATCACTTGTAGACTGCATTGGAAGAAATGAAAAAAAAATAATGTTTAAGGATGTAGAGACATATGAATAAGAATAATAATTAATGTGTTAACTTACATGTGTAATTGTTGAAACTTGTTGTGACACATCTTTCCTAGGACAAGTTTTTTGTTATGTCCTTGCTAGAAGCATTGTTGACATGTTATTTTTATGCCTCTCCTTGACATCTTGTTACCCTTAGTAGTACTCTCCCAATCCTCCTTTCTCCTATTCTTCTTTAGCCTGCTGAGCATTTTTGAAATGAAGGTGGTAATGGTGGTTCATATTTAGTTATAGGCCAGAATTTGCCTCCTTCAACTGGCTCCATCATATATTAATAACCTTGTTAGTACTTCTCCTTTATAAATCAATGAGATACATATTTTGCATGCTCTTCATTATTGTAAACAATGGCAGTAATGGCATGCAAACATGGGATACCCAACACATCCAAGCTTATATAACTACACGTCTTACTCCTCATGTTGACAATATGCTTAACCCTTTTTTTGTACCACTTCAAACCCACCAACACTATTACTCTCAAGTTCACAATCAATGCTCTACTTTTTATTAATTCTCGATTTGGTCTTTATTCTTAGACTAATGTCATCTCTTTATTTAGTTGCTATGTTCCTATTTTTAACTAATCTTTTCATCATAAGTACTATAATTTTCTCAAGTATGGTGATGATGTTTTTACTCCAAGCTTTAATTATACTTCCATTAAATGCTTCATAAAGATCGTTATTGACAATATCATACTTGAATGAAGTGTTGAAAAATGCTCCTGTCCATTTTTCCTTTGAAATTCTTAGTAGATCACAATAAACATTTTTTGACTCCTTTTATAACTTCTTCAAATTATAAAGTAAGTCAGGTTTATTGGATGACTTACAATATTGCTAGAATAGTCTCTCCAATTTGAGTTATTGTAATTCATCTTTCTCCAATTAGCAAATATGTAACATCCCGTTGTCCCATGTAAAGAGTTAGAACCCTAGAATAGTGTACATGAGAGATTATTGAGAAGTTACAAAATGCATTTCATTGCTCATGCATAATATAGAATACACACACATGTGAATATTAATTATTGTACACGTTAAATGATTGTACATGCATTCATTGACATTTTTCGGGTATAATTGATTTATAAATGTGATTTTTATTGAAAATTGTGGATTATATGTCTTAAAAATTGATTTGGTGATAATAATTGTTGATATGGAATTTTTGGTAAAATTTAGGAAAATTTCGAAATTATTAGTATTTTTTAGACTGGAAAAAATGTCAAGTGGCAATACAATTAATTTATGGTAGTAGAAATAAGTGTCAAATGATAGTTAAAATAATTGGATAATGGTATTGTGATTTGTTGAGAATATGATATTGAAGATTGTGAGACAATTGGATTGAAAATTGGAGACAAACTGACTAGTTAAATAAGAGAACCAAGTAAGACCATAGGAAGTGCACATGTACCATGCATCCACCCCTACGACGCTCTCTCCCAAGTGAAAGAACATCTTCATTTTTATTTATCTTTCACTGTATTCATTTGTTCTCACCTCTTGTTAATTTCTCTTCATTTTGTTCTTCATCTTCTTCACCTATGAAAACCTCTTTTTGTTCTATCAACATAAGTCTTGCTTTCACCCTTCTTACTTCTATCATTTTGTTGTCTTCTTCATTTGCTACAAGAAGACCCACCTTACCAACCTTAACTGTTGATGATCGTGTTTCATGGAAAACTAAGGTTCACATGATTTTCAAGAGTTTGGAGTTTTAAACAAGTAAGTAACATATTACTCTTCGTGATTTGTGGAATGAGACATGTACGTTGATAGTTAGCAGTTAAATGTTTATAAAGTGAGGATGTATATTTGGCTGAAACGTGAATGAGAAACATGGGTGTGTTCATGTCTTGCTTTTGCATATTTTATGAACAATATTTCATAAGATTTTGTTGAGATGAATTTTGAGATAGAAAGATCATTATGATGATGCACAAAGAGTGCAGAAACTTCATGAAAATATGATATGCTTATGCTCTTTTTTCACTGTTTATTAACATGGATCTCTTTGGGTGTTTTGGAGATGAACTAAAATGAGTCTAGAGTTAAAAAAAGGTGTAATGTGATGTCTTGAAATGGGAAGAAATAAAATGATAAGTTAGAGATGAAATGAAGGTGTTAATGAAGATGAACATGTGCAGCAAATATGATGAATGTGTGTATATGATATATTTTGTTTTTGATGTTTATGATCAATCATAGATTTTTATTTGGGTGTGAATGAGTTGAGCTGAAATGGAAGTAGGAATGAAGAGGAAATAATGAGGAAATAAGTTAGAAATGACAGATTAAGCAAAAGAGATGAACTAGTGATGAAAATATGTTGTTTCGTAAAATCTAGGTAAGTTCGTATGTCACGATCATGACAGAGAGGAACCTTAGGAGAGTTGCACGATCGTGATAGAGAGGGAACCTCAAAGAAGTTGCATGATCGTGATAGTGAGGAGTTAACAAGGAGTTGCACGATCGCGACAGAAAGGATTATCTGGGAGTTGCACGATCGCAGCAGAGAGGAAGCATTAGGTAGTGCACGATCGTGCACAAGCATGATCGTGACATAAGGGAGGCATCGGGCAGTGCACGATAATGCACAAGCACGATCGTGATAGAGAGGATTCAACAGGTAGTGCATGATCGTGACAATGAGAGTGCAATGCCTTTTGACAGTTTTAAATACCCTTCACTCTTTTGACCATAACTTCTTCTCCGGACCTCCGATTGACTTGAAATTTGAACCATGAACTCCTCACACATTGTCTTTCCTCTCCACCAAATTTCATTTCCACCTGAATTCATTAGGAAAGGATTGATAATGGTTAATTGATGAGTTTAGGATGAAAATGATGAAGGGTGCTGAAATATGTTAAATGGAGTGTTTTCACTGAACAGAGATCTATATTTTGGCCATATATTGATCTGTAGACATCCAAATTGCTGGACCCCGATCCCAAAGCCTGGCCATCGGTGCCTAACCCCGTTTACAGAGCCCAACTATCCAAAACTGAATCAAAAACGAAGACCGTTGGGCCCAAGTCCCGGCTCCCAAGGCTGAACCCTCGGATGACTCGTCAGGACTGACAAAAGAATTTAAATGCGGAAGCATTACATTCAACAACCATACATTCTCCCATTCACAAGCAAAATCAGTCAATTAGATCTTATACCATCAAAAGTTTACAAGTGTCATACAATTCATGCTTAAACAAAATACATCAGAATGCTCGATGATCGTATGCTCCATGAACTATCTAAAAGTAGATACTAACTTAACACAAAAGTATCTAACTATTGAGGAGCACTCGATGCCTTGTAATGATCAATCGTCATCTTGCGTCACACTTGAGGAGGGAAAATTAATGGGACGAGCTACACAGCTCAGTGACTAATATATTTATAGCCATCGGCAATTAGCACTGATTCTAGCATATGTATAGATATATGTCTAGCCATTCTCGCACTTATTGTAAAATCAAGCAATTTAGCCATTCATGAGATTTACTGAAATTCACATTTTCTCATAACAAGTATCATTTAATATGCTTCATGATACACAGTTCAGAAATGCAATGCACACACAAACGGGTCGAGAGTTTCGTAGAATCATACGGATAACCCGAAGGTTAAACCGTGAACAAAACGAGTCCGATGGATCTCGTGGCCACAAGCGGGCAGCCCGGAGAAGGCTTTTGTCTACGTGCACGTGACTATCTATACGTTCCTCTCTCGCCCAAACAAAGCACATATCCATTTTCAAATGTTCACAATGCCATGAATTCTTCAAGGCAGAATATAATCACAATCGTACGGTCTTATGACAATTCATTCTCAACATATTCATATTCAAGCAAGAAATCACATAAACACATATTCACACATAGGCAGAATTGCCCAATCACGCAATAACTATAAATATTTTACCCACCTATAATCGTCCGATAATCCAACTCAGCGTTGTCCGGCCTCTTGCTCTTGAATCGAATCTTCTTAGTTTCCTATAACAAACCAAGCACAATCAAATAACAGAACTCGAAGACCTATGCTTCTAGATCGCAACGAATCCAACTTTATCTCATTTGGACCTCTACAACTCAAGTTATGCCCAAAAGAATAAAATACACCTTTGTTGGAAATTGGCCCTTCGTCGCGACTAATGACTGGTGCTCGTTGCGACGAGAAACACCGCGCTCATCGCGACAAATGCCGCGCTCGTCGCTACGACAAATGCCGCGTTCGTCGCTAGCACACAGGAACGTCGCGACGAACGTCACGACGAATTAATTAATTAACTCGTCGCAACGTGTTCTTGAACATGTCGCGACGAGCGAACCAGAATCGCTCGAAACCCAGATTTCTGCAGATCGTCGAACAGAAACTTCCCAAAACTCAAATGCAACTTACCTAAACCATAGATCGTCACTTCTACATCATTTCTAAGCTCATTCCATGCTCAAAACATGCATAAACACAACGAAATCACTAACCCTAGCAACCACGACATTTCCGACACTAAAATCTCAAATCTTTTCATTTCCACACAACAACAAGCTATAATCTATCCAAAAACAAGATCAATCAACTCATACTTACTTGATTTAAGCTTCAAGAGCTCCAAAATCTCCAAGAAAAGCAAACCCTAGATTTCCCTCTTCTCTCTTCTTCCTTTCTCCTCACCCACGACTACTCTCTTCTCTTTTCCTCCTTTCTATTTTCTTTTTCCTTTTCTATTCTTATTTCTATTCTCTTATTACATTACACAAGGTCTCTTTTACCCCTCCAACATAAGCCTTAAAATTCAATATTCAAGTAAACTACCATAAATGCCCTTACACATTATTTCAACCTTAAAACTTAATTCCATCAATTCAAACAATAATTCCTACTTTAGGCCAAAAATGAAATCCCTTAACAAATTGTAATTTACTTCTAACCTCAGCATAATTTCAACTCCAATTCACTAATCTAACAAGACCACAAATTTAAAATCATGCTTCACAAGTAATAAACCGGTTTGGGGTCTAACGCAAATGGAATGATTTTAAGATTAGATTATACTAGAGACATATGGATACAAATTTCATGAAGGAATCAAATTTTAATTATGTCTTTAAGAGTTTCAAATTCTAGTTTGAAGTTGAGTATTGTGTAGTGTTGTGGTGTGAGAACAACCCCATTGCATCAATTTTCCAAATTTAGGGGACAACAATACCTTTGAACTGAACTCATGGTTGATTTATTTATTATCAATTTTCCGAGGTCTACTAAGAGAGGATCCTTACAAGCATTTGAAGGAATTTGATGTGGTTTGTTAGGTATAAAGTCTACGAATGTGACTAAAGAGCATATCAAACTAAGAGCCTTCCCATTTTCTCTCAAAGATGATGCTCAAGATTGGTTGTATTATTCTGCTGGTGAAAATGTGCAAACATGTGCTGAAATGAATAGACTCTTCTTTGAAAAATATTTTTCAGCATCAAGAGTTGCCAATATTAGAAAAAAAAATTATGGCATATGACAACACACAAGGGAGACACTATATGAATATTGGGAAAGATCCAAGAAGCTTTGTGCTAGCTATCCCCATCACTAAATAAACAATCAACTATTGATTCAATACTTCTACGAAGGTATTTTGCTTACAGACAGGAGTATGATCGATGCTGCAAGTGGTGGAGCTTTGGTTGACAAAACACCGACAGTTACAAGAGACTTGATAGCGAATATGGCTTCCAATGCACAACAATTTGGGATACATTCTGGCCATAGTTTAAAATAAGTGAACGAGGTGAATGTGTCAGCGTTGGAGAAGAGAGTAGATGATCTTACATCTTTGGTATGACATTTTGCGATTACAAAAAAAGAAGCAAGGGCATATGGAATAAGTTTGATGTTAGGACACTCCACTGATGCATGTTCGATTTTATAGGAAGAAAATGCAGAACAAGTCAATGTCGTAGGGGGTTTGCTGGACAAAATCAAAGGAAATATGACCCATTCTTCAACACCTATAATCCGGGTTGGCGTGACCATCCAAATCTACGTTATAGGAACTCTTAAGGATAACAAGCTGCTTCAAATTTCTAGCAATTTAGGCAACTTTATGTCCCTAGAAAACATTAATAAATGGCACCCAATTTCAAAGGTAAGTCTTATTTGGAAGATATAGTTAAATCTTTAGCAACTAACACCATGACATTTCAGCAAGATACTCAAGCTATCTTGAAAATCAATTTAGCCAAATGGCAATAGTCATCAATCGGTTGGAGGCACAAAGTTCTAGAACATTTCCTGCTCAAACATAAATTGATCCAAAGCAAAGTGCTGAAGTTGTCATGTTACGGAGTGGTAAATAATTGAAGGAACCTTCTCCCAAAATATCCAATAGAGAAATCAAAGAAGAAGCAAGAAAGGAGGTATTTAACCAACCATAAAAGTCACATTCAGGTTTGCAGAAATTCATTTTACAACCCCCTTTTCCCAGTCGATTCACCAAAGCAAAGAAAGAGGAGCAAGAGAAAGAGATATGGGTAACTTTCAGAAAAGTCCAGGTAAATATTCCTTTGCTTGATACCATTAAACAAATTCCTCGTTATGCTAAATTTCTTAAGGAACTTTGCACTTCAAAACGAAAATTGAAATTTGATGAGAAAGTGCAATTAGGAGAGAATGTTTCGGCCATATTGTAGAAGAAAAAGCTACCACCTAAATGTCAAGAACCAGGTATGTTCACTACTCCTCGTAAAATTGGTGAATTAAGAATTGAAAAAACTATGTTAGATTTGGGTGCATCAATAAATGTCATGCCTTATGATGTTTACAAGTCCTTAAACATGGGATCTCTCAAAGAAACTAACGTAGTGATTTAATTAGCGGATCGTTCAAATGCTTATCCAAAAGGCGTGTTAGAGGATATCTTAGTTCAAATGGGTGAAATGCTTTTTTCAGCTAATTTTTATATTTTGCAGATAGGGAATGATGATGTATCTTCTTCAACTCCAATTTTATTTGGAAGGTCGTTCTTGAAAATCGCTAGAATAAAAATTAATGTTCATGATGGATCATTGACTATGGAATTTGATGGTAAATTAATTAAATTCAATATATACAATTCTATGAAATTTTCGGATGATGAACAACCTATTGTTTCTGTGGATTTTACTGAGACTTGGGTGCAGAAAAATTCATCATTAAATGGAAGAGATGAACTTGAGACGATCTTAGAGATGGGAGATGTGTTACAGTAGCAATCAATGACAGAAACATTGGTGCCTACCAACGAACTTGAAGTTCTATTTTGCCATTTAGAGAAAACCAAACGATTGGTGAAGCAATTATCTTTTGTGGAGTTGTCTCGAAACAACTTCAAGCTACTGCCTTTGTTGATTCAACCATCCACGTTGGAGCTGAAGAGTTTGCCTAACCATCTTAAATACATTTTTTGGGTGAGCAAGATATGTTACCTGTTATAATCTCAAATAAACTCACTCTTTTGCAGGAAAATCAATTGATTTAGGTGTTAAGACAACAGAAAGAAGCCTTCGGATGGATAGTGGCTGATTTAAAAGGCATTAGTCCCACCATTTATATGCCTCGAATCTTGATGGAAGATGAAGCCAAGGAGGTAAGGCAACCCCAATGTCGTTTGAATCCACCCATTATGGAAGTGGTGAAAAATAAAATCTTGAAGCTTCTTGATGCTGGAATTATCTATCCCATTTCAGATAACAATTAGGTAAGTTTGGTTCAAGTAGTTCCAAAGAAAATTGGGGTAACTGTAATAGAAAATAGTGATGGTGAGTTGATACCCACTCGTGTTCAAAACGGGTGGAGAGTTTGCACAGATTATAGGAAGCTAAATTCAGTTACTAGAAAAGATAACTTTCTGCTTCTATTTATTTATCAAGTTCTTGAAAGACTTGCAGGTAAATCTCACTATTGTTGTCTAGATGGTTATTCAGGTTATCACCAAATTTTGGTTGCACCAAAGGACCAAGAAAAAACAACCTTCACATGTCCATTCGACACCTTTGCCTACCGAAGAATGCCATTTGGGTTGTGTAACGCACTAGAGACATTTCAAAGGTGTATGGTAAATATTTTCTCTAATCTTGTGGAAAATTGTATGGAAGTTTTCATGGATGACCTTACGGTTGCTGGAGAATCTTTTGAAACATGCATTATCAACCTTGAGAAAGTGCTTAAATGTTGCATTGAGACTAATTTGGTTTTAAATTATGAAAATTGTAATTTTATGGTTGATCTAGGCATAATTTTGGGTCATACAGTCTCTTTTAAGGGAATTGAGGTCGATAAGGCTAAGATAGATGTTATAAGATCTTTACCTTACCCTACAACTGTGCTGAAAGTTTGCTCTTTTCTTGGTCATGCAGGATTATATCGACAATTTATCAAAGATTTTTCAAAGATTGCACAACCTATATGTAGATTACTCCAAAAAGACGTGAAGTTTGATTTTGATGAGCCATGCAAGATTGCATTTGATGAGCTCCAGTTATCATTTGGTACAAAATCCTCATCATTGAGAGGAGCTTCATCATCATTATCATTTAAATTTAACGCACCAAATGACGTGTCAATGTTTTCCCATCCAAGATTATAAGTCATTGAAATCTACCAAATTCGGTTCTTCAGAAACTTAATCCACCAAAAGATCAATATTATCAATGGAAATTGGACCAGTTTAACTACTTGTGCTATTAAGACTCCTAGTAAACAATAAAATTTAATTATTAGAAAATTATAAGAAATTATATCAAAATTAATAATAATAATAACATACCTTTCCTAAAACTTTAAATTATAACGAACAAATACCAAGTAATTCAACATCTTATGCTCCAATCTATTCCTTTTCTTAGAGTGAATAAATTCAAATGTGATCCAGTTTTGTTCATAACCTGTTGCACTCACACATTGACTTAAAATCTAAATTGCAAACCTTTTCAATTTTGGAACACCATTTCTGAATTGATCCCACCAAGAAGCTGTAAGTCATAAGATAAGAAAAGTAGTGTTATAAACAAAATAAAGTGATAATTAATTTTTAACAAATAAGAAAAAGGAAATAACTAATATATGAAGAAAGTTTTCCTCTTTGTCTAACAACAGTCGACATTCCAAAATCCCCATAAGATAACTTATAAAGCTCCATTTGTGAGCTTAAAAGATCTTACATCGTGTCAATGCTAACAATTATTGTAATAGTTAAAAGCATTCGTCTATTAACTTCAGCTTGCTCAGTAAGATCCAGTCTAAAATAGACACTAGGATTCAAAAATGCCCCAGCTACAAACAATGGAGAAAAAAGTTGTCTTTCCCTTCTCTTATTAATGATTGAAAGATATGGTGTCTATAAAGAAGACCTATGTTTTAGATTGGCCTTGATTGCTTCCGTCGCTCTCTCCATGGAATAAAAAATATATCTCATTGTTGACTTTTCTTCATTATCAGCCAAATGAAGCACCCTCACCAAAGGCTCGCAAACTTGGATAACAAATTGGCATTGAAACCAAAATTATCTATCTTCCAGTACAATATTACAAACCTGCACTCCAGCATTAGACCTAGCATGTTGAGATGCAATCCACTTATCACTTGTAAACATTTGTCTTAACTCTTTCTTCATCGAAACAAAAGATTGAAGTGATAAGAAATTTGTTGCAAGTCTTGTCAAAGCAGGACGACACAAATTCCTACCATTGGTAAATTCCTTTCTCATCAAATTCAATACCCAAGCACGATTATAAATGAACTTTGTCACCTTTTTAGCTTTCTGCATAGTCTCATCAATAACAGGAAAATACCAAGGATCCCCTATATTCTCCAGCAATAGGTCAATGTAATGTGCAACACAAGGAGTCCACAAAATTGAATTATATGTATTCTACAACCTTTTTCCTGCAGCTTTATAAGCGGAATCATTGTCAGTAATAAACTGAACAATATTTTCTGGCCCTACTTCATTCACAACTTTATCAAATATCGCAAACAAAGTCTTAATATTTCTAATAAGGCCAGATGCATCTATAAATTTCAAAAACATGGAGCCATTTGTAGAATAAACCAAAAAAAATTATAATAGGCTCTTGTCTCCTATTTGTCTAACCATCACACATGATTGAACATCCATAAGTATCCTAATTCAATCTTCTTTAAGCCAAATAACTTCTAATTTCATAAGTAGTACAACTCAAAAGTTTACCTCTTAAGTCATCAATCGAATGACCTTTATATCCTGGACCATAAAAGGCTATTGCATCCATTATAGGTTGATAATAATAAGACTGAGAAGCATTAAATGATAAACTTGTATCATACCACCATCTAGCTACTACCATATCGACATTGTGAACCGCATCTCTTGATTGCATTGCACTACAAATTGAAGGTTGGGCTCTAGGAGTTGTTTGTGGTGCAAAGAAACTAGTTACCTACCTTCTTCTCTTCCTCACATCAGATTTAGGTACTTCTTCTTGAGCCTGAGATGGAACACTACCAATACCACTACCACTACTACTTCCACCTTCAACATTTCCAAAATCACCACGAAAACTAGAAAATAAACTTCCACTACCAATTTCAAACATGAGGATCAAGTTGAAGGGTATGATATGATTTACATAATTGCCAAATAATGAATGACATATCTTATACAATTATTCATACACATCTATTCATAACATGATTATCAAGTTGAAGGATATATTCATAACATGAGGATCAAGTTGAAGGATATAACTTTTTTGAAAATGCTTGTTTTTTTTTCTTATTTAAAGCTTTGAATCTTCTTTTCATTTCTACCAAACCATAATATTATATACACTATTCTACATTTCATTCTTAAATATATAAGTTGCTTTTACAATTTTTAATTGACATTAATAATTCTAAGTAAAAATGATTGGAACATACAACATGTTCACAATTTGAAAAAAAAGTTCTTTTTGGGATACATTTATTACATCTCTACTTTCACACATTATCTATTATAAATATTTATGATACCCCACATAAATATATTACCAAATAATTCAAGTTCAACATATTTTATACTCAATTAAGTATTTACCCAAAACTAATACCTAAATAGGATAATATTATTATTAACTACAATTGAATTATTATTAATTTACAATTGCATAATTTTATCCTCAATTAATTATTTACCTAAAGTCAATACCCAAATACTGAAAATGAAATACCATTTCATAAATATTAAGAATGTGTCAATTAATGATTTAAGTCTTTGTAAGTTTACAACTTTAATATTATCGATTTAAAATTTTAATTTAAGTTGTTTCAACTTTTGAAGTTTCAACTTACAAACTTTCAATTGAATCAATTCAATTCATCAACATCATCACATATTCACATGAGGTCGTGCATTTCATTCAACCAAAAACTTATTATAAATTTCTCTTAATTGGATAAACTTAAACCAATCTTTATAACCAAACCAGAAATCAACCAAACAATAATTCAACTCCAATATCCAATCCAACCCACATAAATCACAAAACTAAGACAACACCGTGAGTAACTCATTCAATTTAACTCCAATATTCAAATCACAAATGACAAAACCGTGATCATTCAACTCCAATATCCAACCCAAATACACTCAAATCGCAAATCACAAAACCAAATTCCAACCAATTCACAAATCCAAGATCCAATTGATCACAATAAAAAATGCAATTAAGCAGAAAAATTTAGAAAACTAAAAAAACACACCCAAAAATAATTCACTAGCTTCGGGTTTTGGGTTGGGTCTTTGGGTTGGATGACGGGTCACAAGCTTTGGGTGTAAATCTGGGCAAGCAGTGACCTTCTCTCCTCCTTCAGATGTTCAGTGGCGATGACTTGGTGTGGTGGTCCCTATGGAGGAGGGTTGAAAACGGTGACGTCTTTGGGGGACGCGAAGGGAAGAGCCGAGGGAGGATCTCTGTCCTTTAATGCTGACATAGATCGGGGAGGATGAGGGAAGGAGCAGCATCGCCAGAGAGGGACCAGTATCTTCAAAGATGAAGAGGAGAATGAGAGAGAGAGAATGGCAGTGGTGGTGAGTGAAGAAGTGAGAGTCAGTGAGAGAGAAAGAAAAAATGAGAAGGAAGGTAGAAGACGGTTCGGGAGAGTCGTATAGCAGAGACCGGGA
Organism: Erythroxylum pelleterianum; assembly: GCA_027563865.1. Taxonomy (NCBI): domain Eukaryota; kingdom Viridiplantae; phylum Streptophyta; class Magnoliopsida; order Malpighiales; family Erythroxylaceae; genus Erythroxylum; species Erythroxylum pelleterianum. The sequence goes on from JAOQMR010097197.1 coordinate 13,069, forward strand.
GGGGGGGGGGGTCAATCC
>JAOQMR010097212.1:0-13084 GCA_027563865.1 Erythroxylum pelleterianum
TTGGTGATTCCTCTCACAGATTTTTGCCTATGTCTAGGTCCAAACCTATAAGTTCTTAATTTTGGTTTTTCACTACCAATTTTCACCTTTCAGTTCTTCAACCGATAATTTTGACATAAATTGTGTGAGGCCTAACACATAATAAACACAATAATTCGCAAAACAAGAATCAACAGCTACGAATCAAATTTATTGAATAAAAACCAAAGTCAAATTATATAGAAAATCAAAAATTACTATCCATCTTTAAAACCTAACAAGAAATCTACTCAGTCATGTTCATATTCAACAGAATAAATATTAAATCAAGAAAAAAATAAACATTAAAGAAGTAAGAATGCAGAACAAGGGAGTGGTTGCGCGTCCGTTTCCTGTCCAGCTGCGTGCGTGCGTCTATTCTCTGTTGTCCCCCTACTCAGCTTCCCTCAGTTTGCTACACTCTGTGGTGCGTCAAGCCTGGAGTGCGTGAATCTCCTGGTGAGGTTCCTGGAGTGCTTGTGGTCTCCTTACTATCTGCCACTATCTAATTTAAATAAAACCTAATTCAAGACCCTTGTTGATTCACGCTAGTCTAATGATAAAGACCTAATTGTTTATTCTCCTCCTCCTTTGTTGCCGCGTGTCTTCGTCAATTAATATCAACTCCTCTTATTCAAAAACCTGTTGCGGCTTCTCCTCCACTTGCTCCCCACGTGTCTCTCCTATTCATCCACCCTCAATTAATTAAAAACCCCACTTGCCGCTAGTCTCTCAATTTGCTGCGTGTGTGTTGCTTTCAATTAAAAACCTAAATGTTGTTATATTTCTCAAGCCCTCCTTTTAGCTGCGTTTTGGACACTTAATGAGCTGCCGTTTTTTATTCCATATGCTACGTTGTTTCTTCTTTCATTCACCTACTGCATTAGGCACTTCTTTGGTTTAATTTGACGCCAACTTCATACTTTCTACCAAAAAATTAGAAAATAAAATAAATAACAAACTCAATGAAAATAAATAAATTAACCTAAAAATGCTACTAAATTGAGTGAATAAATATGCAAAATAAATGTAAATATGACCTAAATATCTGTACGAATTGGACTAAACATAGAGTAAGGATGATAAAAGGAGGTATAGAACATTTTTCTACCAAGAGATATCGTAATTTTACTATTACTAGTAGATCACAAGAGAAGAAATTAAAAGAGCTTTGAGGTAGCAGATGGAGAGTGGAAGGGTAGTAAGGTCTACTGACATATTCATAGAGGTGTGAAAGAGCCTAGACAAAGAGGGTTTTGCTTAGCTAACAAGCTTTTTAGTATGTTAATTCCTCTATACAATAACAAAGGAGACATTTGTAACAATTATAGAAACATCAAAACTTCTTAGTCTCATAATGAAATTATGCAAGAAGGTGATTGAGAAGAGATTGAGAAAGAGTTTATCGATCTCAGAGAACTAGTTTTGTTTCACGTGATGAAAGTCCACGACAAAAGCTATACATTTTCTTAAGAGATTAATGGAATATTACAGGGATAGACAATGTAACTTTCATATGATTTTTATTGACTTAAAGAAGGCTTATGACAGGATACCTAGAGAAATCATGTGAAGATGTTTAGAAGTTAAACGAGTTCTTATGACTTATATAGGAGTTATGAGAGTTATGTATGAAAGTGTAAAAACTAGAGTAAGGATGATAAAATGAGATATAGAATATTTTTCTATTGATATTGGACTACACTAGGGCTCCTCATTAAGTCTCCTTATGTTTGTAGTAGTGAAGGATGAGTTTACCAAGAACAACTAAGGGGAGGTGCTTTGGTGTATGTTGTTTATTGATGATATTGTTTTAGTGGATGAGACAAAAGAGGGTGTTAATATCAACTTAGAACTTCGGAGAGAGACGCTAGGGTCAAAGGGCTTTAAATTGAGTAGGACTTAGATTGAGTACTTAGAGTGCAATTCTTTGGGCCATAGGGTGACTTTTGATGTGAAGATAAAGATTGTTTCAGAAGTTAGACCATTGAAAGAGCATTTTAAGTGAGAATTTATCATCCAAAGCAATGGAGAGATCGATGAAGATATAATTCACTATGTTAGATCAGGGTAGCTTAAATGGAGAAGTACTTCAGGGGTTTTATATGACAAAAAGATAATACTAAAGCTCAAAGGTAAATTCTATTATTTAGCGATTTTATCGACTATGTTATATGAGCCAGAGTGTTGACCCATTAAATAGGTGCATTGTCATAATTCAATAATGACAAAGTTGACGATGCTCTATTTGATGTGGAACCTTACGAAAAAAAGATAAGGTCAAAAATATAATGGTAAGACAATTAAAAGTGACTAATATTGATGAAATATTAAAAGAGAACAAGTTTAAATGGTTTAAACATATTAATAGGAGACATCCTGATGCTCCAATAAGAAAATGCGAGAAGATTGTACTTATAAACTATAAGAGGTAACGAGAAAGGCCTAAGAAGAGCTAGAGGAAGGTAATTAAAAATGATATGGTTATGCTAGAACTTATCGAGGACTTGACCTTTGATAGAAAACTTTAGCATATTAAGATATAGGCGAAAGATCTAACATAGAGAAGTGTTTCTCTTTCTCACAGTTATTTAACCTAAACTCTCATTCTGTAGTACTTCTCTCATAGTTATTTAGCTTAACCATTTCTTTACCTAGCCTAATCATTCTCTCGCATTGACTTGTTTGATTGATTGATTTATCTTCTTTCTTGTTTATTTATTTATTTTATCTTTATTTTATTCTTTATTTTGTTATATATTTATTGTAGTATTTATTTTATTACTTATTTTTATACTTACACCTGTTCGTATTTATTTAGTTATTATTATTATTATTCTTTATTTCTATTTTTATTTTATCTTATATTTTTAGTCTTTACTTGTTCTATTTGTATGGTATTATTTATTTTATTATATGTTGCAAATAGATTGATACAACGAGACCAGATCTTTGGTATCTATTTCAATCATTCAGGATTTACTTTTCGGTTGGACAATTTGGATGATCTTGAAACATATGTTGGACAATTTGGATGATATTAAAAAATAGCTATTATTTTAATTTTTGGTTAAAAATAAATAATTTTATTTTATATTGTGTTTATTAGTTAGACTTTATTGTAAAATAGGATTTTATTCTTGTTTTGAAAGTTTAGTAGGGTTTCTTATTCCATTAACATTAAAGGTCTAAGAAATTTTTATATATGTAATCAATCTTTCATTGGAAAAAAAAGCCTGAATATTTCCAATAAAATTTTTGGGTTTTCAATTAGAAACTGTTAATTTTTTCCCTAAGAAATGATTCTTAGATGTTAAGATTAGTTTCTAGTTTCCTATTCAAGAAAAGATTTTTAGAACTACCTATTGCTTGTTTCCTTCACTAAAATTCCAGCAATTTCCAGCATAAGTTTCTAGCAATCCAAATCTTTAGTTTCAAGAACTTTTACTTAAATTTCAGCCTTGAAACTGAATTCCCAGATCTGAAACTCAAAATTCCAGCCGTCAAAAATTGTAACTTTCTGAGTTTTAGTTAGTAGTTCGTATTTTCTTCTATTTATGCTTACATAATTCAATCGTGAACTTTTTCTTGCCATATGTTGCATATGGAAAGAAGCTTCGGCTTCTGAATACTTAAGTGCTTACACAAGCAACACTAATTTTGAGCGAAAAATGCACGTTTTCTATTTATGGTCTTGATACTTTGTCAATTACATAAAGTTGGTTCATAGTAAAATTTCTCTTGCCTTTGCTTGTGCTAATGTCCTACTCTATAGTGAAAGCTTTTCTTATGGCCATAAAATATAGTTGTTGAGAGCTGACCACTGACTGCTTTTCTTTGTGCAATCAAGTGGCTTCACGAGGCATCAAGGGCAAAGGCTGAAAGTAACTTATGGTGGTAATGGCTTCTGAGAGGGAAGATTTCAGCCTCTCTAGGCCCCTACATTTAACTTTTATTGACTGGTAAGAATCTTGTACTTTTCGCACAAACTGCCTACGATCTCCCTTCCTCTTCTTTCCCATTCTTCCACCATCCCATAGCCCTGCAATGGAAAAAAGTTGAAAAAGGATGAAGTAGATATGTTTTCATTGTTATGCAGCTGCCACGTTTGCACCCATATTGATCCTCATTTATCATTCCTCTTCTCCCTACTCCTTTTAATTAACCAATAAGTAATTTCATAATCAAGAGTGACTGATTTTCAATGCTCTATGGATGTAGGAAAAATTCATATCATCGGAGGTCTGTTGCTGCCAGTATGGTTCAGGGTGTCTACATTTTGGAACGGGACCGCCAACTGAAGTGCCAAGGTGCCGAAGCTCTTGGTCCACTTCTTTCATTTCCATCTGCTTCGTCAGCTGGTAGATGACGCTGATTCCTCCATTTTTGGTGCAATTTATGAATTTAAACCACCAACATCTCATTGTCACCAGTCAATAGATGACAGTCCACGATATATAATTTCCTTTCGTGACACCATAACTAAGCCCGACTCTTTGTCGCGTGACCTTGAACTGGATCTTCACCTTATCCGAAATGGACTTCATGAGACAATTCGTTTTGAGATAGCAATCCAAGCAGTTCGAAATGTGGTTGCTACTGTTGGTGAATCCAATGTCTTGTTAGCTGGCCATTCCCTGAGCGCAGCAATGGCATTGCTTGCTGGAAAGACCAAGGCTAAGACAGGCATCTTTCTTCAAGCATTTTTGTTTAATTCACCATTCTTCTCTGCACCGGTTGAAAGAATTAAAGACAAGCGAGTCAAAAAAGGGATTAGGATTGCAAGCAGTTTTATCACAGCTGGAATTGCTTTTGCTTCAAAAAAGAACTATCAAAATAGTGGATCAGTAGATTCATTTGCTGCTCTTTCTGCATGGATCCCATATATATTTGTCAACCCTGGTGATCATATATGCTCAAAGTACATTGGTTATTTTGAACATAGGAAGACAATGGATGATATTGGAATTGGAGCTATCGAGAAGTTGGCAACCCAACATTCACTTGGCGGTCTTCTTATGAGTGCAGTGGGTAAGGATTCAGAGCCACTCCACCTCATCCCTTCAGCAAATCTGGTAGTCAACATGTCGCCTGCTCCACATTTTAAGGAAGCCCATGGAATCCACCAGTGGTGGAGACCCGATTTAACCTTGCAGTGTAAGGCTTACAACTACAAATAGCTTTTTGCACCTGCAGTTCTTGGAGCAAGTAAATCTTGTACAAGAAAACTGGAACTGGTTTTCTACACACTATGGAACATTGGATTTGGTAAACCTGGTTAAAGTTTTTTTCTGATTCGCAATTGCATTACTATTTATGTTAACAAGTGAATGGGATAGTAGTGACATATATATCATGTACGCTATTCAGATGAACTTGGAAAATGGAGCAAACTGCTCCTACTTGATGCTCGAGAACGTGGGCATCTTCTATATGCTTTTCTGATGGCTATAAAAACTACAGTATTATGAAATTTTTGAACTGGTTGGGCATCTTCATTTAAATGATATAATGATGGTACATATCCTTCTTTGTTTATTGTTGACAGTAATAGTGGTAAAGATTTAAGTTGCGAAGTCAGGAGAAGGTATGTGAATCATCGGTTATAAAGAACTGGAACAAAGTAACAAAAGTTGCAAGCACAATAACAAAATGCAATGTAGTTTTATTTTCCTATTCCAGGTTCAGAATTACGAGTAAATTGAATAAAGTTGTGATTACCGGATCGGACTTAGGATCGAATTGTGTTTTGGTACGGTATTATACCGGTACAGATCAATACCGGGTGTCGTTTCGAGTAATTTTTTAAATTTATGAAATAATTTATAAAATTTTTTAAATTTATGAAATAATTTATAAAATTTTTTAAATTTGCAAAATAGTCTTGGTATATTCTACAGTTGTACTATATACTTTTCAAGTTTACGTCAACCCTGTTTTCAAAAATTAGAATAATAAATAATAATCACAATTAATATGAAATAATAATAAATTTTAAATATTTCACATATAATTAATAGCCACAATTAATATAAAAAAGACAATCATTATCATACAAATACAAATATAAAATATTACAATAATATAATTTCATCATTTTAATATATATTAATTACATCAAAACATCGAATAAAAAGAACAACAAATATCCTTACACAATTTATAAAAAGAATTCATGACGAAGAAACAATCAAGTAGAAGTTAAACCTGAAACAAAAATATTTACAGTTACATTACATATATAGAATTTAACATAAACATCAAATATAAGTAAAATTAAAAGAAGAGGAAAAACAAAAACCTGAAATGAAATTTAATCCTCAACGAACGAATACCTGCTATAACTGTACTGATCTCAGTTATCAATTGGTACAAAATCATCATCATTGAGAGGAGTTTCATCATCATTATTACTCAAATTTAATGCACCAAATGACAAGTCAATGCTTTTCCATCCAAGATTATCTTCCAAGTTATTGATATCTACTAAATTCGGTTCTTTAGAAACCCAATCTAACAAAAGATCAATATTATCAATGAAAATTAGATCAGTTGAACTACTTGTGTTATTAAGATTCATAGCAAACAATTATATTTAATTATTAGAAAACTATAAAAAAAATTATATCGAAATTAATAATGATAATAACATATCTTTCTCGAAGCTTTAAAGTGTAACAAACAAAAATCAAGTTATTCAACCTCTTATGCTTCAATCTATTCCTTTTCTTTGAGTTAATAAATTCAAATATACTCCAATTTCGCTCATAACCTGATGCACTCACACATTGACTTAAAATCTGTCAAAAAAATTTCTTGGGGTGAATCCCCTTGCTAGATATACATTCAAAATGGCAAGTGGGACTTAAAAAGTAAAGTAATATTTTGCAACCTGAATCTACCCTTACGTATAATCCCTAATCCCTATCCCAGAACACCTTTTTCATCCAAAGAGGAGAACAAATGAGTAACCTTTTACCATTTAGCTTGATTAGCCTTGTACTATTTTTAACTTTTTTCTCTTTAATTATGTGAAGGTAGCTATGACTGTGTCTACAAAGGGAAGCTTCATAGTCACAGGTTTGTAATGGTAAGAATGTTGGGTAAGTGTGGAGCTAATAGCTAAGATTTCATTAACAAAGTTGCCATAATAGGAAGAATCCACCGTGTCAATATGGTGCGTCTCATTGGCTTATATAGGATTTCATATCCAGTGGTTCTCTAGATAAGTACATATTTTCATGTGGAAGTGTTAGTAACAATGTCAACAATAGGAATAGCTTGTGGAATCGAACTTGCAAAATTGAACCCAATAGATAATACTAGGTTGTCCTTAATAGAAAATGAGAGATGATTGGTTATATGGCTCCAGAGTTATTTTAAAAGAAACATTGGAGGCATTGCCTACGAAGTTGATCATTCGGGCCAAGTATTCTTTCCTAGTTGGAATTATGACCAATGCAATAAACAAAAAAAAAGTCAAATTCATAAATGCCTCTAAAGAAGAAAGGAAAATAGCCAAGAAGATGAATACAGTTGCTTTATAGTGCATAAAGTTGAGCATGAATGCTCGACCTTCCATGAATATAGTCCAAACATTTTAAAAACTTTTTGAGTCCATTTGTTACGTAGGTTGCACATTTGAAAAGGGACCCAAAAAATAAAAATATGTCAGGTGGGCTTTTTTTTATGGGGAGATGACAAAAATATTTAGTAGAGGTTCAAATTAAGTGATTGTAAACTGTTGAGGTTCTTTTTAAAGGTCTAAATGTTTGAGTTCTAATTAAATTTTAATAAAAATATTAGAGTTTCATTTGACTCTTTTGCTAAAGGTGTAACACACTCTTAACTAAAAAGTATGCACAATAGAAAAGTATTTTCTGACTTAAATAATTTTTTTAGAAAAAAAGTAATATGTAGTAGCATATAATTCTTAAAAAGAGATAACATATTCAAAAGTATATAATCTTTTGAGATTTTTTTCAATTTAGTGCCAAACTTTTCAATTTAGTTATTAACCTTTCAAAATTTGTATAAATTAGGTCAAAACATTGTTTTTGATGATGTAGCTAATAGATAGACATCCATGTGGTATTTAGTGGATACGCCACATAAAAAAACATTGATTTATATAAGGTTTAAAAGGTTAATCGCTAAATTAAAAACTTTAAAAATTTAACATTAAATTAAAAAAATCTTAAAAGTTTAGATACTTTTGAATCTGATCCCTTCTTAAAAGTCATAACTCTTATCAAAGGACAACCCTTTTTATATTAAAAAGAAGAAATTATATGAATGAAAAGGATATTTGTAAGAGATATTGATGAATTTCAACGAGAATAAATATTCTAGGAGTTTCTAAATCATTTATAAATCTAATATGCAGCTATTTGTATTTTACATTTTCTTACTGTAAATATATGGAAGTTGATTTAAGTGAAATAGAGTCATGATAAGTTGTCTCTTTATCAAATTTAGGCAACCTTGGTATCAAATTTTGATTTAAGGACTTTAAGTTTAAAGACACAAAATTATTTTTCTCTCCAAAAATAATTACTATCCTATTCTTTTATTTTGGTATAATGTCTTATAAATATACTTCTATTGATATTTGATAAAAGTGTAAAATGCTATATTATTTTCCCTTAATATTTAATGTTTTATATGTAACTTATATCCATATGAATTCATTATCTTTATATTTTGGTCAAGGATGCAATTAGATGTGTTAGGGGTAAAATGAAGATATGCGAGCATAACTCCTATTGTATTTGAGAATATGTATCTTAGAGCTGAACTTTGCCATGAATTGGAGGAGTTTACGAGGAAAAGTAAGAAGGAAACATCATTCCTTGCTAAACATAGCCCGATACATAGGCACATGTAAGTTGATATTGTTCTTAAACAACCTAGATATAAATACGAGGTCTAATATATAATAAAAAAGGAAGTCATATGATATAGAAAATTTTTGAAGAGATACAAGACCTAAGATATGAACATATCTCAAATCATGCCTATATCCACAAAAGTTATAAAAAGATTAAGGTGTTTCAGTTTGTGTCCATTTTCATTAAAGTTATAAAAAGATATATAACTTGAAACACGAGCGTGTCAGAGCGGAGCTTATATCTCTATCTTGATAGAAGTAGTAAGATACACAGTTAGAGATATCTTCGTATCCCAATTAGTGTTAATTTTAAAAATAAACACATATCATATTTAAATAGAAAAACCCTAATTTTAGAATTAGTTTTTTATTAAATTTTTTTAGGGCTTAGACTAAAGCTAGTTGTAATTCTTTCTCTCTTCTCAGTAGTCTTTTCTGTTTTTCATGTTCTTGCATAACTAATCTTCTACATTTAAGGAAACTAATACAAATGTATTAAACTGTGAAATTTAGTTTATTTTTATTGTTCAATTTATGTATTGGGTATTAGATGTTCTTTTATAATTATGTCACTTAATTGTTGAGAGGTCTATTAGTTTATTATTTGATTCAATCTATTGTTAGAATTATGCATGGAAAGGTTAGTCAAAATTATGCATGGAAAGATTAATCAAAACTATTTTGACATTCCTAAATATTTGGGTGGTCATGATGCTTTGCTAGCCGCCAATCTTGATCTATGATTATAAATTGTTTAATTGGAGAATTAAAGATAAATTAAAAGGAGTTTTAATTTATCTAATTTTAATTATAAATTAAAATTAGATTTTATAATCATTGCCAACATATTTGAGAACCTAATGGGTCTCACATATAAAATGGGTTAACGAGAGCAAAGTTAATTTAAGCAAGTTGGACTTGATTGTAAAGTTTGAGTAACTTTATGATTAAATATAAGATATTTAATAAATAAGGATCAACATAAGATACTAAATCTTATGTGGGCATAATTGATATTTAATTAGAATTATTTGGAATTCTAATTAAAGTTTAATTGAAATTAGAATTTAATTTCAATTAAAGTACTAAAACGTTTAAAGCTTATTATAAATAGGCTTAAGTTCTATAGAGCTAGTACTTCTTGCTTAATCCTCTATATAAAAGTTATAGAGTTCCTTATATTCACTCTGTGGATACCGTTAGAGGCCAAACATTTGTGCGACTACGGTAGTTGAAACATATAAGTTTCAAGAACAGTTCGAGGAATACGATAAGATAAAGATCAAGTTTAGGAACAAGGTACGAATTAAATTTCTGCTTTATTAAATTTGTGTTGATCATTTTATAGAATTAAATAGATCTTAGTTTTCGGGAAATCAAAGATCACAAAAAAGTTTCGTGATTATTCAACTGTTGTCGAGATCAGATCTTAACCTGATTTCTCAATAAGAACAATTGATATTGAAATTTTATTCTAATGTTTATATTGCAAATATCATGTATTGCTAGGAGCACAGTCCAGATTACCCCTTTTCTGTTCTGTTTCTTTATACTAGAATCATATTTTGATATTTGTTTCCCTGCTTTTCCTATTTTCTCAAATACTCTTTTTCATCATCAACTGGCAAGAACTGTGTCCACCTTTGGCAATTCAATGGGTAGTTACATAATTTTGAGATTTCTCTTACTGTAAGAACTACAAGCAAAATTAGATCATCCACCGGAAGTCTTTTCGTTTTCATTTGGACACGTGCTTCTTTTCCCAAACCAATTTAAGCAAACATCACATTTTTTGCATAACCAGTGAGTTTTCTTAAACATGTGATGCAGTTGAATACTTTGTTGCCACTTGCCACTAAACTTTTGCATTTCTCCATCAGCACAAGCCAATATTGTGCTCGTAACAATAAGATAATTAGGCACTATAATAATATTCACAAAATATGTAATATTTAAAGTTTGTATGCCAAGAAAATCACATAAGAATTGGGGATAAGCTCCTAATTTTTCAACTTTTATGTGTACTTTAAATATAAAATTCCTTTAAACTAAATCTAAAAGAAAAAATGGTAACAGTTTCCATTTTAAATATGTTAGTAGCTTATTTTAAACACTACACATTTTTTCTCTCGACCTTTCTCTTATAAGTTCATTATTTGCATCGGCTTAAACACTAATGTTTGTTGTTAACTTAATGACTTACGCTTATTTATTTGTTTATAATTAAAAGGTGCCTTTGTTTTTTGTTTAGTTTATTATATTTATTTAATAAAACGGTACCCTAAAATTACAAATGTTTATAATTTGAATTCTTAGTTAGCGTGTGAGTACATTGAATGTAAAAGGAAATGGCATAGTTGAATTCGTTCTTTTTTAAAAAAGAAAACATAAAAAATTAAATGACTTAGTAATATTTCGATATACCTTGAAGCTTAAAGTAATGTATGTTATTAAGTTGGAATATAGTTTCTCATAATTTTTTAATAATTAAATTTATTTATTTTTACTAGAACTCTTAATAAAATAAGTAATTATATAGATACAATTTTTCTTGTTCATATTGATTATTTTGCCGATCATATTTCTAAGAAACCAAGTGTTATAAATGAGAATGATTTGAAAGATAATCTTGGATGAGAAAAGAATTGATATATCATTCAATGCATTAAATTTGAATGATTGTGATGATGGAGCTCTTCTCAATAACGAAAACGTATACTAAATAAAAAGTAAAGCAGATATGTCATAGAATGAAGATTCTTATTTTTTAGTTTTGTTCTTTTCTTTTAATTTCACTTGTATTTGACGCATATGTTAAATATAAAACTTTTAATTATATTTCATATTTCACTCCTACTTTTGTTGTGTTCTTCGGTATAAACTTTTGTTGTTTTGTTATCATATGATGTTTTGATATAATCAATTGTTACATTTTAAGTAGTTATATCTTAGATGCTACAAACACCTTGTAGAAGGAAAGAAATTTGAGGTTGATTAAAGGGAATCTAGCTCACCTAAAGATGCTAGAGTGAAGACTATTAATTGTATAAGTTTGGTGAGGAGTTCTATTCTAAACTAATGTTACAAATACCGTAACGAATTTTGTACCGGATTGGGTTCTGGTATGACACTGTACCAGTACTAGGTAACGTTTCGGGTAATTTTTTAAATTTATAAAATAGTTTCTGAATTTTTTTAAAAATTACAAAATAATCCATTGTCATATGTACCGTTGTACTGTATATTTTTAACCCTGTCTCCAAAAATCATAATAGTAAATAATAATTACAATTTTAATCTAAGTTATAAAATTAATTTAATAATTATTAATTAATATAATTAAATTTAAAATATATTTTTAAAATATATAAAATTCAAATAAAATTTTATTTAATAATTAAATATATAATAATAAATATTAGTTTATAAATAATAATTTTTAAATTATTTTTAAAAATAAAATATTTTATTAATAAATATTATATAAAATAATGAAATAAATTTAAATTTAAATAATTTATTTTTAAGTTTTATTTAATTTATAATTATTATTAGTAAACAAAAATTAAAAATTTACAATAAAGTAAATAAAATAACTAATTAAAAATACTTTGAGAAAAAAAGAGGGAAGGAGAGGTAGGATGGAGGGAGGGAGATTTTAAAATTTTTTGAACATTTTGCAAAAAAAGTTCAAAAAAGTCCCCCTATTTATTTTGTTGTTATAACAGTAAATAAATACAAACTAACTCCTCTAATTTATAACCAAACAACAAAATTTTATTTCTAATGATTATATCAACTTGATTAACATTTAGACAAGTTAGAAATGAACTAAATTAGTTAGAGAACACATGAAAAATAGCCGAGGAACTTTTTCTTTCCAAGTGAGCATCCAAATCATGAATAAGTTGAAGTTTTGACAATAATGTTGGAACTTTAGTTTAGTTTAAGTTGCGGTCCTCATTTTTTAGTGTATAATGCTTCAATAAGTCAGGACCAGCATAAATTAACTTGTTAAAACTCAATATGAAATGATTTACTTGAATTGTTCTAATTCCCTATAGCAATGACACCAAACACTTATATACTGTTCCATTACATTGTTATAATGCTTCATTTTTTCAAGTATACGCAAAATCTTCATCTTCAGCAAATATACGCAAGCCCCGAATAACT
>JAOQMR010097324.1:0-13074 GCA_027563865.1 Erythroxylum pelleterianum
TTCAAGCTTGAAGCTTTCCACAGCATGTTCAGGTTGCCCAGCAACGTAATCCAGGAGGCCCTCGCCGGCGGCCTTGTGGCCCGACGTCGAGGTGGTGTTGACAAATATGACGACAGCAGCTAAAAAGAGAGCAGTTGACAGCAAGAGAGGCCAGAAGTAGGCTAAGATGGCTGCGATGGCGGCGATGGGAGAAGAGGATGGCGGCGATGGCTGACGGCGACACTACGTCTGCGTTGATGGGGAGTCCGATTGAGGAATAATCGAAGAAGTGAATTAGGGATTTGGGCAATTTGCTAGGTTTGTTTGTGTATATATATAGAATGGAAAACTTGTAATTATTATATAACGGGTAAACGGGTATGGGGGTGGTATCCCCATACCCGCCCCGATACGCGACGGGTATTTTTGTTAACCCCCCATACCCGCCCACGGGTAAAATTTTGCTCCCCATACCCGCCCCGTTCGGGTAATTTTATCGGGTACCCATCGGGTTCGGGTACAATTGCCATCCCTACCTGGGGAGCTCCAGTGTTATTTGTGAAGAAAAAGGATGGCAGTATGGGACTATGCATGAATTACTGGTAGGTAAACAGGGTGACAGTAAAGAATATGTATCTGTTGCCGAGGATAAACGATCTTTTGGATCAACTGAGGGGAGCTGTTATATTTTCCGAGATTGACTTGAGATCAGGATACCGAAAGTTAAGGATAACTAAGTCAAGTATTCCAAAGATTGCTTTTCGTACTCGGTATGGCCATTATGAGTTCCTAGTGACGCCTTTCGGGTTGACTAATGCACCAGCTACATTCATGGCATTGATGAACAGGACTTTTCAGGAGTACCTAGATTAGTTTGTGATAGTGTTCAATGATGAAATATTGGTGTATTTGAGGAGTAAGGAGGAGCATGAGCAACATTCAAGGATTGTGTTACAGATTCTGAAGGAGAGATAGTTGTATGCGAAGTTGAGTAAGTGTGAGTTTTGGATGGAGTGAGTAGTTTTCCTTGGACACGTGGTGTCTCGAGAGGGAGTGATACCTGATCCTGCTAAGGTAAAGGTAATTACGGAGTGGGAACTGCCAAGAAACATATCAAACATAAGGAGTTTTGTAGGACTTGTTGGGGATTATCGGAGATTTGTAGAGGGATTTCGATAATAACTAGCCCATTAACCAAATTGTTGAATAAAGAAGTTCAGTTTGAGTGGACCGATCAGTTTCAGGAGAGTTTTGAGGAGCTTAAGCAGAGATTAACTTCCAACCTAATTTTTGTGTTACCATCGGGTGGTGGAGATTTTGAGGTATATACTGATGCTTCGAGGATAGGTTTGGGGTGTGTACTAATGTAACATGAAAGGTGATAGCTTATGCCTCTCGTCAGGTAAGATCACATAAGTTGAATTATCCCACCCATGATCTGAAGTTAGCGGCGATTGTGCATGCTCTTAAGATTTAGAGATATTATTTATATGGAGATACATTCTAAATCCTTACATATCAAAAAGCCTCAAGTATATTTTAACTCAGAAGGAGTTACACTTAAGGTAGAGAAGATGGATTAAGCTGCTGAAGGATTATGATAATTGATTACCATCCAAGGAAGGCTAATGTTATGGCAGACGCTTTGAGTAGGAAAACCTCTAGCGTAATGACTAGTTTGAGTGGACACATTATGATGCCATTAGTGGAGTTGAGGGCATTGGGTATGAAAATGGAGCTTGATTATTTGAGTGGTTTATTGGCAACATTACAGATCTAACCAGATTTGGGAGATAGGATCAGAGAGGCACAAGCTAGAGATTCCTATCTAATGCAAAAGAGGGAGTAAGTGCAACATAATAGGGGGACTAACTTTTTAGTAAGAGCAAATGGAGCATTGGTGATTGGGAGGCGAGTTTGTGTATCAGATGTAGATGGATTACGAGAAGAGATTTTGAAGGAAGCTCATAATGCACCATGTGCTATGCATCCTGATACTACGAAAATGAATCGAAACTTAAGACCTTATTACTGGTGGCCAACAATAAAGAAAGAAGTAGCAGAGTTTGAGTCGAGGTGTTTGATCTGTTAGCAGGTTAAGGCAGAGCATCAGGCCTCAATAAGGAAATTAAGACGACTAGACATATGATTCAGTTTGGGTGATTGTGGATTAGCTGATTAAATCAACTTCTTTCTTACTTATACAACGGACAGACTCATTAGACAAGCTTGTCAAGTTATATATTGATGAGATTGTGAGATTACATGGGGTTCCAGTGTCTATTGTATCAAATCAAGATTACAATTTACTTCTCAATTTTGGAGGAGTTTGCAGACAGCTTTGGGGACTAGATTGAATTTGAGTACTGCATTTCAGCCTCAATCAAATGAACAGTCGAAACATACGATTCAGACATTGGAGGATATGATGAGAGCTTGTGTGTTGAACTTTAAAGGTGATTAGGATAGATATTTACCTTTGATGGAGTTTGCGTATAACAATAATTATCACTATAGCATCGGTATGGCACCATTTGAGGCATTATATGGCAGGCAGTGTAGAGATCCGATATGTTAGAGGGAGCCAAATTATTAGAGGGCCAAGAGTTGGTTCAAAAGACAACGGAGAAAATAAAAGTGGTAAGGCATCGTTTGAAGGCAGCTCAAGATTGGCAAAAGAAAGATGATGATCAACATTGTTGGGAGATGGAGTACAATGTTGGAGATATGTTATTTCTTCGGGTATCACCTTGGAGGGGAATTCTAAGGTTTGGTAAGAGACAGAAGTTGAGTCCGAGATATTGGGCCATATGAAATTGTACAACAGGGTTGTTAGATTATAGATTAGCATTACCACCAGAGTTATCACAGATTCATGATGTGTTCTATGTGTCAATGTTGAGACGGTACCGATCAGATTCTAGTCATGTTGTATCAAGGCCTGAGATTGAAGTTACAAATGATATGAGTTATAAGGAGGAGCTAGGAGAGATATTAGACAGACCAATTCGGAAATTAAGGAGACGAGAGATTTCGATGGTGCAATTTTTATGAAGTCATCATCGTTCTCCAAGATAGGCTACTTGGGAGGTAGAGGATGAAGTTTGACATCAGTATCTTCATTTATTTGGATCCTCAAGTAAGTAATTTAATTTTGAAGATGAAATTTTTTAATAGGGGGAGATATGTAAAGCCCGTTCATTAATATAACTTACCCATAGCCCAGCCCAATCCACAACCTTTAAATATGTATAAAAAAACAAAATCTAGAAATTAGTATAGCATATACGAAAATCACATTCTTCTTCACTTTTCTCTCAAATTTCCAACTGCTAAGTTTGTCTAAAAACACACTCTTTCATCTGCATGTAACTCTTTCCTTATAAGTTTCCTTATTTTGTTTATTTTACAGAAATTAGAGGGAATTGTGGAGGTTGACAACCTCATAGTGTCTTACACTTAGGTAAAAATTCCAACAACTATTATGTCATTTTATTTGTGAATTTTGATCATCCTACACTAGTTTATGGTTGGATGGCATGTTGTGGTTGATTGAGACAATCACTGAAGTTGCATGAAGGAATAAAAAGGGAGAATATGTGGCTGGAAAATTGATAAAAGGATAGTAGAGAGAAGAAGAGGAGAGGGTGAAGGCAATGACATGTTTTGAAAATTTAAGATGCATGTAGGGGCAGAATAGGGAATGAAAAAACGTGACGGGTAAATATGGAATTTAGTTGCAAGAAAGGCATTTTTAGCATTAATTGAAATGGATGAGGGTAAAATGAGACTTTTAATTAGTTAAGGATATTATTTTTATAATTAAGAATAATTTGGAAGAAAGAATAATGTTGGATTATTAAGTGTAATTGGGTTAGAAATTTTTCATAAATTAGTTTAATAGAATTTTGTAAATTTTAGGTCTGAATGTCTAATTAAGGAGTAATTTAAACTGTCAATTAGTTAAGTTCGAAACCGAGGTAAGGATAACCTTGGACTTTATTTTTAAAATTAAGTACCGTTTTGTTATTAATAAATTATATTTTGAATTAGTCATTAATTTAATTAATGATTAACACTTACATATATGAATTATTTTTACTTTAATTATCAAATAATTAATGTAGTTTAAGGTGTTTCGTTATTATCTTTGGCTACATTTTTTGAGGTGTATTGCTTGTTAAGTTGACGGGAAATGTGTTAATTAAATAGAGGCTAGTGGATAATAAGTTGTGAATAATTAGTGAAAATCGAGAATCGGTGGCTTACCTAAGATAGGCTACATTCAATGGTCTTAGATGGATAGGTTGAGTCGATACGAGTGAGTGGTGGCTAAGCATCTGTTTGTGGAGCAGATACTAGGACATCCTGAATATCGGGGATGTCCTGTGCCGATGACTAGGTATTATAGTGGTACCATGATATCTTGAGTCCCGATGATATCCTGTGTCGATGACTAGGTACTGGAGTTATATCAAGGTGAAGATTGAGAAATCGAGGTATCCTGTGCCAATATTTATACATTTAATTATATTTCCACTGATGAGAGATTAAGGTGAGATGAGCCGGCAGATCCTTGGGTGTACGCCTGCTAGGTTAAGCTGGGCTCAAGCAATTCAATTAAATAATGGAATAAAACATAAATGGCAGTTGAAATTAATATTTGTGTAATCATCATTTAGTGAAATTTTTGAGATGTCTGTTAACTATTGGATTAAACTGAGAAAGTATGTTATCCTCACTGAGTTGGCAACTTACCTCTTGCCATTATTTTTTTTAGGAGATACAGTGATTGTCGATAACCCTAGTGTATATGATTGACATAATGGAGAATAGGTGGGGTCTAACAGTTTAATTGTGTAAATTTTTTGATTGTATATATTTTTAAATGTAACAGCTTTGGTAGTTATGTTATTTAGAACACTTTTGTATCTAACAAACAACTTTTTCTTTTGAAACTAATGAGGAATTTGATGATTAATGGTATGATTTGGGAAACATTTGGATAATTATGGTTTCTGAATTTTTTTGGAAGCATTACATATATTGACATTCTGAGTGAATATGAATCACTAATTATTAACCGTAAGCAAAAATTTACAGAGAACGACTTAGTATCACATGTCCACATTATCATTTCAATGACTACTTCCATGTCCATTTCTGCAACTGTACCTCAACTTGCTTCTATTAAAAAGACTAGAAGATCATCAATTTGGCATATAAATGGAATATGTAAAGTTACCTCCACACACCATCAAATGTAAGCTTAGCAAATTACTTGGTATCACGAGTGCAATTTGAACGAAGCTTGGAATCACACTTCTAAATAGATTAACGTGTTGAAAGCAGAGCAAACTGTTAGACTCGAATCACAATTCCCACACCATCAATCAAGAGCAATTCACAAATCTCAAGAGTTCCAATTGTATTTTATATATATATATATATATATATATATATGACAAGAAAATAAATCGAACATTAGATATACGTGAAAATCCTCTACTATAGAGGAAAAAATTACAGACCAAATTAACAAATAAATCCGCTAATTTGTAATAGGAACTTACAAGAGTTTAAAGTTTCCAACCCATTTATCCTTGCTCGGAACTATATCAAAAAAGGGAGAGCAAGTTATGCTACTAAATGTTAATATTGTTTATAGGTTGAATCCCTAAGTCAACAACATTCTCAATCTAATCCTAAAACAATTAAATAAACATTCAAAAACAACAGGTAACTAAAATTATCAATTATAGAAAGAGAAAGAACTCTTAGTTGACTATCACTTTCTTTCTTTTTCTTTTTCTTTTAATATTGGTTATTGGTTATAGATTTTATTGAATTCAATCGTGCATGAATATTTAATTATTTCCTGATTCAGTAGTTTTATGATAGTTTTAGGTTTTATTAAATAGATTCATATGTTTAATAATCTACTACCAATTAAAACGATAAATTCGTAATTATTTGTTAATTTTTAATAAGTAGCAGTCGATATAATTATATTTCCTCGTTAAGAAGTTTAATATATGTTATGGAATTAATTAACCTAATTGCAATGAACCATTTGTTGAGTTAGTTGGTTAGAATTAGGTCTTCTAAATTTTAAGGCTGTCGAAACATTAAATTCTACGAGCTACCTCTGAGGTTGTTTTTTGATTAAGGAGTAATTATTAGATCTGTTCGTGATGACTGTACAAGGTTAGGAAAGATTGATTATTATAGATCTATTCTTAATAACTAGAACCAATTTATTCATGAATATGTTGAATTACTTTTGCATCAATGATGAATTAGATGAATCAATATGGAAATAAATTCATTTAACTAGCAGGTTGTTTTATTGGATTTCAAATTAATTCATTTTTTATATTTGTAATATTGCATTTTAATATAATTTCTAAGCCTCCTTTTTTTTCACTTAACATACAATCGTATATGATAGGGATGAGTGTGTCTGATTTTACACGATCGTATTGGTCATTATCCAATTTGTACGCATTCATAGTCACTTACATTCAATGCGGTGACTTATAATTTGTGTTCTATTATAACTTTAACTCTTACATTCAATGGAAGCATGAATTGAAAAACAATTGCATGTCAGTTTATATTTGTTAAAAAATCGGGGTGAGATTTAATCTTACATGTAGTGGAATAATTACGAAACCATTTCATATGATTTTCTAAAAGTCAAGATGATTAGCATAAAATATATAATAAAACATGAATTATATTTGTATTTTATTATAAAAACTCGATCCTTTTTTAATCGTTTTCCTTAAACCATTTTTGAAATTGGTTCATCTCAATCATCATAATGACACATGTATCCGGCCAGTAACAATATGCACATAAATAGTCGAAAGAGTTCTACAACTGTTACAGAGATGGTTAGGCAAGAATCTTTAGATTCTTTAGAGCTTAAGTCTATTTATAATCGTTTTGGACATTTTAATAATTTTAATAATTTTTTAATTTTAATGAAACTTTAATTAGAATTACAAATACTTTTAATTAAGTACTAATTATATTTACATAAGACTAATATCTTATATTGTTCCTCGTTTATTAAATAACTTATATTTAAACATAAAGTTTATCAAATTTTATAATCAAGTCTAACTTGATTAAAACATGACTCATTGTATTCTCAAATATGTCGCCAATATATATAAATTATACCCCTAAACTATATTTAAGATTAGATTAATTAAACTTCTTTAATTTATCTTTAATTCTTTAATTAAATAATTTATAGTTATAGATAAAGATTGAAGTTTAGTAGTGCATCGTGACTTAAATATTTAGAAATATCAAAGTAATTTTGACTAACCTTTTCATGTATGATTTTTTCGTATAACTCGATCCTTTTATCATATAATATATTAATAGGATATAGAGCATGATAATGTATACTCTATTTAACTTCAACCATATCAGTTTTCTTCCACGATTACTAATTGATTTAGCTAATGATATTTAAAAGCTATTTTTTAAAAGTGTCATATCACTTTAACTAAAGATTTTTAAAATTAATACAAATAGAAAAAATAGAATTAATAGTTTAATACTAATTGAGAACCGTTGAACATTCTCTTTAATCATTTTAGATGACCCATCTATCCACATATAGTTTTTATAATCTTGAATAACTACCTATGGAATTATCTTGAATAACACAATATTTGTTTTTTTTCAATTGTTTTTGAAATTACCTTATTAGACTTTTAATAGCCAATGCATTAATTTTATATTAAATTTAATATTTAACATGAGTCTTATGGAATCTACTGAAATTGAGTACCTTATAAACATATTATCATATATCAGTCTTATGTTATTATGCACATTTATGTTTTTCTGGACCCGATAATGAATTATATGCTAATTGAATTGAATATATCAGTTAAATAATTTATTGCAAGTACACAATTTTCAAATTATTTCATACACATAACAATTTAATATGTGGGGATTCAAATAATGATATTTGTTACTTTTATTGTAGCTAGAAAATAATTAAAAATTCTGAAAAAAGAAAAATAAGTGAAAAAGCTCTACAACGATAATTATTTATATGTATAATTAGTAAACTATTTTACAAATAAAAGTAATGCTGAAAAACTACATCGAAAGTTAAATCGACAAGATAACATGTTTAAAGTTTAAAATATTTAGATGATATTAGACCGTTATAAAACTATTAATGACAATTTTTAGGTCATGAGTTTAAATTTAGTTGTTTTTAATAAACCGGTTTATAAACTAGGCTCAGACCTAAACTAACTCGAAACTCAATTATTTTAAGTAAAACAATTTTGTTTTATTTAAAAAAGTTATGCCTTACATAAGCTTGGACCTAGACATCTCAAGCTTAGATTTAATTAAAAAATTACGTTATTATGTATATTTAATTTAATAATTAGACCTATGATATTGAAATTATTATTTTGAAAATCAATTAATCTTAATTTAATAATACATTGAATTAAAAGTTTTAGTGTGATGTAAATGTAATCCAATTCAAATAGTCAACCCCATCCATTTATATACAGTCTTAGGTACTAATCCAGTGGACCCCATTCCCGACAAATCATTGACCAGACCTGACATGTAACAACGCTGCATGCTGAACACTTGCAAGAAAACCCAAGCCTTTCATTTCGAGACCCCCCATTTCGCTGCTGCTCTCTCGGTGGCAACGCAAGCGAAAAATGCCCAACAACATCTGTCGCTTTATTTAACCCTTCTCTGCCATGCGTCGATCAATCCATGTGTGCTCTGATAAAGACACACTGTGCGTGCGCAACTTCATTCACACACTATCTGTGTATGTGCGTAAAGTTTACATCGGTAAAAGCTGTATGTGTTGTTGAGCGTGTAGAGAGGACTGGCTATGGAGGAGATGAAGTTGGGAGTGGTTGGTCAGGTTTTGGCTGTGTGTAGTGACAAGAGTATGGGGATCGGAATTACTGTTTGGGATATGGAGACTGGAGATCGTGTTATGCATATACCAACTTGTGCTTCTCCTCCTCATGGTTTACTGTGCTTGAATGATCGCTTTCTTGTTGCTTCTCAGGTTAGCAGATATCGTTCTGTTGGTGGTGGGTCCGTCTTCACTTGGTCCTTGAACAAGGTAACAGGGTTTAAGACCCCTTTTAGGATTTGGGTTTCTGAAATTTTGCTTGTTTCTAGTCACAATGCAATCCGGAGATCAGTTTCTCACTTTCCTTGAACCTGTGATGGAAAGTTTGTTAACTTTTGATTTCTGGTAAAAAGAACTATGATTTTGATTTAGGGAATGTCATGAATCTCGTGAGGATTCGTGTTCAAAACTTATTGTCTGTAAGGATTAATTTAACAATTTGGGGTCCATCTGAGAAATGCTTGTTGAACTCTGTTTCACTTGATGTTCTAATTTCAGTCTCAGTCACCACTTCGAAGCTACCCAATAGAGGCCATAGGACCACTTGCGTCCACCAAGGATGGTGTATATCTTGCAGGTGGTTCTCCTTCTGGAAATGTTTACATCTGGGAGGTTAGTACTGAGCATCTTTTTTTGTCAACTGAAACGGAAAGAGGAACCTTATTTTACACAAAACTCTAGTTCCCAGAGCATGTATTTCTAGCATGATCTTTAGTACTATTCATAAACAGGTGATGTACACATGCATCTGTACTCGATATTTAGTTTTATTGATCATATGAGAAGAATATAATGTGTAGATGACATGTAGGTTACCAGAGGAACACTGCTCAAAACTTGGTTTGCCCACCGCAAGCCTTTGAACTGCATGACTTTTTCTGAAGATGACGCTCTTCTTATATCTGGTTCAGAGGATGGGATGATCTGTGTGTGGTGTATGATTAGGTAAAGAATAAACATCTCCATTTGATTCTTTGATTCTTCGTCGCAAGAGGTTGCGATGCCAAATTCCATGGTTGATTTTTTATTCTCATTATGGATTTTCTGAAGTTTGCTAGATGTAGAGAATTTCAGCAATTCTCCGTTGTTATACTGTTTGGTGGACCATGTTTCCTCCATAACCGGCCTGTTAACAACAACCTCGATGTTTATATCAAGCTCCCTTGATGGTACATGCAAGGTAATTAGATAGATAATATACTATGTATTACTATTAACTACTGGAACTTTGAATTTCAATTTCTCATGATTCAGGGATTCAATTCTGTTTTCTCGTAGGCTTGGGGCCTTATCTCAGGTAGTCCTATACAAACTCAAGAATATTCAATTGGGATAACCGCAATCGTCCTTCATCCTACAGAGGAACACCTGTTTTCTGGAAGCATAGATGGAACAATATTTATCAATGTGCTCCATATTGGTCTAGAGGAAGATCCTTCTATTTTTGCTGAAGATGAACCAGTTGAGCTGAAAGGACACAAGTAATGTGTAACGTATGCATAAAGTTTCCTCAAATTCATTGTCAAATCTCTAGGCATTGGAATGTTAAACAAAATATAACAAAAACTAATCATTATCCATTCATTATGGAAGGTTACTGATTGTATAGTTAAAAACGAGCAGTGCCTGAAAGTAGTTATCAGCCGTTACTGCTACTGTTTCTGAGCAGCTAGATTACAATTTGTCAGACTTTACTTCTCTGTGTTGAGATGACATCTGGTGATTATCGGCATTGCAATGTAGATAGAAGAGCATTTCATATTTACTAATGTATCTTTAAATTTAAGTATGATTATTTCGAATCTTGGTCAAGTTTTCTATTTTTTGGTGCCAGAATGATAACACTAAAACTCTCTTCCTTCATCCAGCGGATCGATAACAGCATTGACCTTCAGTGCATTAGGTTTGTTATCGGCCTCCACAGACTGCACTGTATGCCTTTGGAATGTCGCAAGTGGAGTACTTATACGAAGATTTGACCATCGGAAAGGTAAGCTCAATCCTACCCATCATCACCTTCTTATGGTTTTGTTTTATTGCGGGTGAATGGGGATGTAGTCACTTCGTTAGCATATAAAACACCTCTTTATTTGGCAAGCCTATACAGTCACTCAGAATAACAAATGTCCTCTTTTCTAAATTCTGACACTCATCAATATAATTCTGGAAGACACTTGGATCCATATTCATTCTGGAAACTGATGGTGATGAAGGTAACAGACTTACGGTGGATGTGTGACCTCACTGCTGATATAGACTGAACTAATTTGGAAATTTCCTTTTATCTTACTTTACAGGGCCTGTAACTAACCTTTTAGTGCTTCCAATATCTTCTCTACTACCTGTACCAAACCATCGAAGAGTGTTCAATCAATTCCGTGTATCTTTGCTCGGCAAGTTTCCTGAGCTGGATAAATTATCCAGGGGAATGATCACTACTCTTCACTCATGTCCATCCCTTGAGGAAAATCATACTCTTGGCGATTCTGGAAGCACCAGCTCAATGAATCAGCAAATATTGGAGATGCAGGTCAGTCTCTCTTTCCCTTCTCTGGCATGCTATGCTCGTGTGAATTGTGATGCTTGAACAGATAAAATAGCATCAAGTTTTGCTTTTTCCCGAGATTTTCCATAGAACTTAATCTTGATTCCTTGCATTGGAGATACAAACCAGCAAGGACAGTCGCCTGGTGCCCTGGAAATGAAGGTAGATACAAACATAGAGAACCGCATATGGGCCTTGAGTATGGCAAAGCACGTCATAGAAATGAACAAACATTTGCAGTCTCGATTGTTGGACATGATGCAGATGCGATTGTTTTGGGGTGCCGAAAGCAACTCGACCTCTACGAAAAAGAGCAAGAAGCTCAAAGTTGAAAAACCTCCATTAGAGACAGAGAAGCCATCTCAACTCCAGGGTTGAAAATGTCACTGTAGTGACCTCTAGCTTGAGGGCTGAAATAACCTTGTAAATATCAGGACCAGTAATCTTTCAAAACGTTATGATCAGTGATCAATAACAAGTGATTGCTCTGTATTCCTGCTATTGCTTATCTAAATTTGTTACTGGAGTTTATAGCTTATCCAGGGATTGAAATATAGTTGCAGCAGTTTTCTGATATGGGGGAAGTTTGCTGCAGTTACAATGATGACATCCCGCAGAAATCTCGCTGAGGGGCAAGGTTACAGAAATCTCGCTGAGGCATAAGGTCTACAAAAGTCTCGCTGAAGCATAGGGTCTGGATCGTCTTAGTGCATATTGTATAATTTTTTATTGCGCGAAATAATTTCTAAATAATGTGTTCTAAATAAATTATCCGAGGAAATAACAACAAAATTTAAAGTATTAATAACTTGAATTCAAAACATCACAGATTCCAATTAATTTAATTTATAACTTAAAGCCTGGTTGGAAGTCTAAATGGGCTTCAAAAAAGGCATATCAAGTTAAAAAAGACATACTAAATTTACTCAATAAATTAAACTTATCAAGTCTGTAGAATAAAAGAGGTTTTTTTAAATCGAACAAATTTTAATCTAAATTTAAAATTAATTAGATAAATTTAAGTTTTTAATTATGTGAAATAAGAAATTTTTACTTTAAAGTCAACTAAATTCATTCCAAATTCATTTTTATAATAAGTTTAAATTATAGTCGTAATTTATGAAATTGAATTTTAAAGACGGTATACAGTAAAACCTCTATAAATGAATATTGTTGGGACCAGAAAAAATATTATCTTATACGGAGTTATTAATTACAAAATAAAAATTATTCTATAAATTAACAAATATTAATTTATCGATAAATTAATATTTGTTAATTTATAGAATAATTTATAAATTAATATTTGTTAATTTATAGAATAATTTTTATTTTGTACATTATATTTGTCTAATTAAACAATTAATTTTTTCCGTAACTAAGAAAATAAAATAAATAAACAATTAATTAATGATGGTGCAATGTATCTAAGTTTATTGATCTTGTCAAAAATAAGTTTATTAATCTTAGGTTAGCGTGATTCAAAATAAAGTGCATGTAGATACATTCGAATATGAAGTGTTGTGAATTGTTTCAAACACACAGTACTGTATAGAGTTTATAAATAGATACATGTACTTTAACTTCATATACCAAAATATAAAAATTCATATAT
>JAOQMR010097418.1:0-13064 GCA_027563865.1 Erythroxylum pelleterianum
AATCATCATAACAAAGTCAAACAATGGCATTTATTGCTACAATTCTCACATAATAACAACCATGGATCAACTTACAATTATTCCATGCACAATCAATGTACCTTTTCAAGGTAGTTCATAACCATTAATTTCATTAGTTCAATTAGCATTTATTACTTACTATCATAAAGATAAAATGAAACCCACCTAATATCTTGCTTATTTCTTGATCAACTTGGATTCTACTCTTGTTCTTCCTCTCTTCCTTGCCCTTCTTGATTTTCTTCATCCAACACAAAATTTCCAAAATCAACTTAACTCAAATTGAAAACTTTCATGACCTAATGCATGAAATTGATGGCAAAATCACTAAACCCATCTTATTTCTAAGCTTTCTAACTCAAAACCTAAGCAAAAACTAAACTTTAAACTCATGACTTACCTTGAATCTTTACTCAACCAAGTGATTCCTTGTACCAAAGTGAAGCTTAGACCTTCCTTCACGTTTTTACTTCTTGAACTTTCTTCAAACAACTTCTTAAACTCTTGGAAAACCAAACCCTAGCTTCCTTTTTCTTTTCTTCTCCTTTCTTCCCCTTCCACGACTTCTCCCTCTCTCTTTTCTCTCAATTTTCGATTCTTCCTCTTCTAATAAGCAAGACAACTTCTTTTCTCTCCTTTTTATACTTCTTCTTAAATCACTTAAGCCCAAAGCCCACTTATTTCCCTTCCTTCTTCTACCCTCTTTAAGTCACTTAAGCCCATTCAAGCCCAAGCCCATTAAACCTTTAATGAGCCCTACATTAATTCCTCCAACACATTTAATTTATGCTACCAACCCTATTTAATGCTATCATACTTAATTAATGTCAACTTAATTTAATCTATTAATGCTTTAATATCCTCTAATCATACTTAATTAAATAAAAAAATTCAGGGGCTAACAGGTCCGACATGGGGTGCAGGGCTATACATGAAGAACGGTCTAGAATATTGACTCTTCTTTGACCAAATATGGTGAAATTACCTTTTTGCCCTTAGCTTATGTGAAATTACCATTATAACCTCCAAATTTTTCCTAAATTTGCAATCAAGCCCAAAATTTGGGAATGACCAAAACTTTAATTTTTATTTTAATCCCTGAACTTTTGAAAATAATAATTAAGTCCCTTAACTTTATAAAATTACAAATTAATCCTCCAAGAATTGAAAATTTATAATTAAGTCCTTTAACTTTTAACAATTGGCAAATAAGCCCTTATGTACATCAACTTTTCCAATTAAGCTTTCTAAGTGTCCAATGAGTCTATAAATCATGTCTAATCACCTCTAAGGCATTAGAATACATTTAACTCAGCCACCAGGGTCATATCCATCCAATGGACTCAGTTTTACACACTTAGAAGCACTACAAGAAAATTACTGATTTCCAACGAAACATTACCGATGGAAACAATACCGTTGAAAATTAGTGACAAAAAATCACATTCCGTAGGTAAAATTGATGTAATATATGGTAATTTGCAACAGACAAAATATCCGTTGGTAGAGCTGAATGGGAAATTATCCTTCTAATTTTTGTGATGAAATTAGCGACGAAATAGGAATCACCGTTGGTAAAAGAGGCGCGAACTGTAGGCGGAAAAATAAGCGTCATCATTTACAGACGAAAGTGTATTCCATCAGTAAAGTTGAAAGTTAAACATCGTCGTTTGCTTTTACTGCAACATTTTTAATAAAACGTAAATGAATCGGGGTGAACCAACGGAACTGTACGATAGTTATTTACCGACGGAAGGGTTATTCTGTCAGTACAATTTAAATTTAAATGCCACTGTTAGCTTCGTCTTTAGCATTTTTGATAAATCGAAAACAACATTGTTACCAAATGGCATCATTTTCGTTAAACGTCTACTGCTTACCACGAAGCCCAGCCCCCCCCCCACCGTCCTCATTTTCTCCTCGCTTTCTTTTTCTCTCTTGTTGCCAGTTCTGTGTCGCCGTGTGCAGGTGTCGGTTCCATCTTCTTCCTTCTGCATCCATCTTCTTCGTTTTTGTGTTTCGGTTCCCTTCTGCATTTTTCATTCTACGTCTTCATCGTGCTTTGGTTCCCTTCTTCCTTCTCGTGCTTTTGTTCCTGTCTTCCTTCAGCGTCTTCGTTTATTCATCGATTAAGGTTAATGGGTTTTGTTTTGTACTAGGTTTTGTGTACTGCTTTTATAATTTCCTAACTGTGTTTGTTTGGATGTTAAATTTGTGTGGAGTTTAAGAAATGGGTTCATTACCCAAAAACATTTTGAATTTGTCCAATTTTGGAATTGTTCACGTCAATTTGAGGAACATGTATCAGAATGGTCACTTATTGTCTGAAACCTTTTCCTGTTTTTTTTTTTGTTTTTGGAATCTTAGATTCTGTATTTCCTATGAACTCTAATTAGTTAGTTATATTTCATTTTGGTTAAAGAGAGCAGATGTTTTTCCTCAGTAAACTTATCCATCAAACTGATAGGAGATAATGTGTTTCGTGATCTTGTTATGTTGAGATGAAGACTTCTAAGCTATCTTTATTGGCTCCTTTGTTGAGATGTGTGTCGTAAAACTAACCATAGTTGAATTGCCATAAGATTATACTACATTAAGTATTATTGTACAACTATAAAAGGATGGATATGCACTTTTTTGGAAGCTATGTGTCATTTACTGATGTAATTTGAGGGGCAAATTGGTAGAACATATACTCATTGCTTCTATGAAATTTTAATCAAATTCTCTTTTACTTTTCAAAATTTTTTTGGCTCCAATTTGGAATAAGGCCCTAATTATGATAATATTTAAATAATAATAATAATAATAATAAAGAAATGAATTTGAAAGGTTGTTAGTAGTTTGTATTTCTTATCTAATCAATAAAGTGAAATAGAAAGCAATAAGAAAGTGTAAGGTTAGTGTGGAAATGGTGACCATCTAACAAATTGATAGGCTCAGTTTTTGCGACTAATTGGTGAAGTATCTTTTCTTCATAAAATCCTAAATGATATTCTGTTGAGTGTTTCTTTTTCCCTAAGCCTAAAGCACAAGTTTCCCGTTGAGGAAACAAACAGTCTAGTAATAATGTAATTTGTTTAACAATAAAATACTCCAAAGCTTTCACGATGTAATATGATCCACCAATCTATATAAGGTCCATCTAGCTTGTTTCTTTCATTTTGCTCTTTTTGTTCGTTTATTGCAATGACTTGTTTGTTTCTATGAGAACGGCACCTGTTCTTAAAAGGAATAGAAAAGGACTCATTAGCAAAGGTTTCCAGAAAAAAAATAAAAACAATGAAGTTATAATTGTAAAAAAAAACATTGTATACCATTTATAGATATAATATTAGTGAAATTTAATTAAATAAAAACAATCAAATATAAATATATAGATTAAAATTAAAATTAATAAACTAAAGAAATATTTGAAGAACCAATTATATATATAATATGACTTTGAAATCAAAGAAACTTCTTAATATTGTATAAATTTTAAATATCTTAAAGCATAGACTATATCATAATTGTTACAAGAAAAAAAAAAGTTAGAATATCAAAAAACATTTACAAGGTGTTATTGACTCTTAATCTCTCCAAAGGAACAAATTCAAATGGTATAACCTTTTTCTTTTTTTGCTTCCTTTGCTAAATCTATTTCACTAAACAAGGGCATACAATGGATGCACCCACCAAAAAACTAGTGAAGATTTTTCCTTCATAATGGATTATTTTCTAAATTTTATGAAATTAAATTGTTAAAAGAAAGATAAGTTAAAAAAAATGGCCAAACTTGAGTTCTTACAAAAGAAGAATATTACTAGAATTAATTTATTTTAAATTAGTGGATTTAGAATTCATAACTTAGTTGAATCCTTGATTTTCAACTTTCTAGGTAGCAAGGAAGTTCATACTGTTGCTCAAGTTAATATAAATGTTGTTAATTATATCTAGTTATTACCCCTAATGATCAATGGCACAATATTCTCTAGTATGTCTTTGTTCGATTAAACAGTTACAAAATTTTAAGCAAATTGCATGATGCTACATAAATTTCAAGTTTATCCAATTGATTTAAGATCTCTTTCAATTACTTAAGGTTCCTGGCTAAGATCTTATTGACTATTGCTTGGTTGTAGGAACTAATTTGTTGGCAGTATTTCTATTTTCAAGGAGATTGAAGAGAAGCTT
The DNA here is from genome assembly GCA_027563865.1 of Erythroxylum pelleterianum. Classification (NCBI taxonomy): domain Eukaryota; kingdom Viridiplantae; phylum Streptophyta; class Magnoliopsida; order Malpighiales; family Erythroxylaceae; genus Erythroxylum; species Erythroxylum pelleterianum. The sequence goes on from JAOQMR010097418.1 coordinate 4,198, forward strand.
TAACAGGTATTTATTTTTTGACATTCATTTCTTTTGCTTATTGACAATGTCAACAATGATTTTCCATATAGTTTAATTGAATTTGTATATGTTTCTATATTTTGCAGCATAGTCACTTTGCATGTTTTGACTTCATTGCAAAGAGAACTTTTATCATCCTTTTTATGTGTTAAAAGGAAAATGACTGGATTTTCTTGCATGACATGGCGACAATCAAATGCTATAAGTAAGACTTCTAAATATGAATTTATATCAATTTGCATACAGCTTTGATATTTATTGTCTTCTTTGCTTTGTTTTGGTTATATTCTTTGGTTGTCAGCTCATTTTAGCTCCGCCATCTTCTTCCTTAACGTGCTTCAGTGGCTTCTTCTGCGTGTCGATTGGGGTAAGTGATTTTTTTTATTTACTAGGTTTTTGTGTACATGGTTTAATTTGGGTATTTATTTGTGGTTTAAACCTCCCATTTGAACTTCGTGTATTTTTAATGTAAATGGCTTGCACCAACCGAAACTTGTTAGTGGTATGAACTTCGGTTTATCATTGAATTAATATAGGATGGGTTTGACTTATAGTTCCAAATATCTAAATTATATCAATGGGTTATTTCATTGACACTCTCTGAAATGATTAGGTTCTCTTTACTTTTCATATGTGAATCTTTACACACATCTTTGTCAATATAATAATAATTTTCTTCTAAACATATTACATAATTTGTATATGTTACAATAATGTATTAATCAAAGTATTCATATTTTTATCTTTACTTATTATATTTGTTACTAGTACATAATTTTTTTTTGTTAAAGTTACTAGTACATGATTAATTTAGGTTAAATATCAAACTTCTAACATTAATTTGAAATTTCAATAACAATATCTAAACCATTCAATTAAAAATTCCAACTTTATAAAATTAAGTAATTCATTTTATATTCCCATACCAAATCAAACTGACCAAGAATTTTCCCTTTCATGTCCTTAAGTGCGTCTTTGAATTCTCTTCTAACATATATGATTAAAAACGAAAAAAATTAGATCTTCAGTTAATAAATAATTTTGATCTTAACCCATAACTCGTGATGTAGCTCCCATGAGGCTTATCATTGAAAAATACCATGAGCCTAGGAGTCAAAACGAGAACTTATTTTCTTGATTCACAGGTGTAAACTTTGGTGATTAATTTAATTGGTTAATACTTAGGGGATGTTATGTAAAGTTTAGATGTTTTGTAAACATTGGCAAACATGAAGTATACTAACTATGGAATCACTGTTTGAAATTAACAGTTTTGAACAAATGAGTAATGTTGATAGATCTTGGATGTATAAACGATTAATACCTAATGGTTTCAATAATCCTGAGTTTATTGAGGGAGTTGAAGCTTTTATTCATTATGCATGTTCTCAACCTGCATATATGGATGACCCAAAAATAAGATGTCCATGTAAAAAAGTGCAAACATATTTGTTTCCTTCCTATTGATGAAGTCGATGGGCATTTGCTGAGAAAAGGGTTTGTCCCTAATTATTGTGAGTGGGCACGACATAGGGAACCGCTGATTTGTAGCACCTCAAGGGGTAATCAAGTACAATCGTTTGTGAACTTAAATGAGTTTGAAGGGAGAATTGGATTTAGAACAAATAATATGGATGCAAATGAAAATCCTTACATGTAAATGATTTATGATACAGCCAGTTATACCTTTCAAGAAAATATAGAAAATATTGAAGAAGAACCAAACCCACATGCAAAACAGTTTTTTGAGTTACTACACTCAGTTAACTAAGAATTATGGCCAAATTGTGAGACAATGACTCAATTGTCTTCAATTGCTCGAATATTGAACATAAAACTTGAAGGGCACATTTTTTATCATAGTTTTGATAAAATTCTTGAATGGTATAATAAATCATTACCTTCTCATCATACAATGGTTAATACTTTTTACAATATAAAGAAACTTATTAAAGATCTTGGTTTGCCTGTTGAAAAGATTGATTGTTGCATTGGGATAAAAGTTATACTGGGGAGATGATGTGGAATTACAAAAGTGCAAATTTTGTGGTCAATCTAGGTTCAAGCCTAGAAAGGATTTTATGAAACATAAATTAGTACCCTGGAAGCGGATGTATTGTTTTCCGCTAACTCTGAGATTTTAAAGACTATATGCTTTTGATGTTACTGCATCTCACATGAGATGGCATAATGAACATGAATAGGAAGATGGAATAAAGAGTCATCCATCCCATGCACTATATGGATATATTTCAATGACACCCATTTTGATTTTTCAGCTAAAAGTCGAAATGTTAGGTTGGGATTGTCAATGGATGGATTCCAACCTTTTGGTCAATCCAACCAGTAATATTCATCATGGCCAATCATAATTGCTCCTTATAATTTGCCTCTATGGATGTATATGAAAGAGGCATATATGTTCTTGACAGTGATTGTGCCAAGACCTACAAATCCAAAGCATAAAATTGATGTATTCTTACAACCATTGATATATAAATTGCAACATCTTTGGGAATCTGGTATTCAGACATATGATGTGCCTCTGAAACAAAATGTTGTATTGAGAGTGGCTTTGATGTTGACCATTAGTGATTTTTTCGCATATGACATGGTGTCTGGATGGAGCACAGCAGGAAAATTGGCTTGTCCTTATTATGGCAATGATTTTGATGCGTTTTATCTTCCAAATGGGGGCAAAACATGTTGGTTTGATAATCATAGGAAATTTGTTCCTCCAGATCATCCATTTAGATGCAATAAACAAAATTTTATTAAGGATAGGATGGTAAAAACACCTCCTACCTCTCACAAAGCTAGTGAAGAGATTTGCAGGAGATTGAGGAATTAGGCTTGCTGAAAGTTACAAAATTTAAAGCTGATGAAGTTAATACAAGCTTTAGTAAAAAACTTTGGTTGGAAAAAAATGAAGCATCTTTTGGGATTTACCATATTAGAAAACTAATTTGATACGTCATAATCTAGATGTGATGCATATTGAAAAAAATATTTTTGACAATTTGTTCAATACCATAATGAACATTAATGGGAGGACAAAAGACAACGCAAAATCACGAGCTAATTTGCAACTTTTTTGTAGAAGGAATGTGTTACATAAAGATCTTTGTACCTGTAAATATCCGAAAGTATGTTACACTTTGGACAAAAAACAAAAGGAAATATTGTGTGAATGGTTGAAAAGTCTAAAGTTTACTGATGGTTATATTTCAAACTTGGCAAGCTGTGTGGACATGAGGAAGTACAAATTATTTGGGATGAAAATTCATGATTGTCATGTGTTTATACAAAGTCTAATTCCAATTGTATTTCGAGAGTTGATACCGAATAAGGTTTAAGAAGTAATAACATAATTAAGTTTGTTTTTCAAAAGTTTAGCATCATCTAAAATCAAGTTGGCTTAAATGGAAAAAACTATAAAGGGAAATTCCATTAATTTTGTGCAAGTTAGAAGGGATTTTTCCTCCAAGCTTCTTTGATTGTATGGAGCATCTACCTATACATTTAGCACTCGAGGCAAAACTAGCCAGTTCAGTTCAATATCAGTGGATGTATTCGTTTGAGAGGTAATTCAACAAAAATGATTGTAATTGAAGTAATAGCATGTTTTAACAACTAAATTGTAATAACTCTATTTGCTAATATATGTATTTGCATCACTTGAAAAAAATGTCAAAAACAAGGCTAGAGTTGAAGGTTTGATATGTAATGCCTATTTAGTGGAGGAAGCTAGTACATTTTGTTCACATTATTTTGAGCCACATGTTCACACAAGAGAACGAAAAATTCCTTGTAATGACGATGGGGGAGGAACGAGTGATGTTGATGGTAACTTATCTATTTTCACATATCCTAGACGAACATATGGATGTTCAACAAGAAGAATGTTAACAGAGGAAGAAATTGAGGCTGCCCATTATTACATTTTATTGAACTGTCAAGAGGTTTAACCTTTCGTGTAGTAAGTTGAAATTGATTATTTGGGTTTTGAAATTTAGTGTTGTTCATAACTGAAATGCATAATAATGTTTTTAGATTATACGAGGAATTGTTACGCGAGTTAATGCCCGACAAAACACAGGTTGATATCGATAAAGAAGTTGAAAGACACTTTCCTCGGTGGTTTGAGAAATATGTAAGTTTTCACTTACAAATATTGAAATGATTGAATTATAAGATATAAGTGTTTAAATGACATTATACTCTTTGATATGATAATTTCTTTTATGTAGGCCTTAGAAAATCCAATAGAGAACAAGTTCATATGTGATCTTGTGAAGGGACCTCTGTGAACTATTAAATCATATCCAGTGTATTTCGTTAATGGATACAAATATTATACAGAATATCATGGTCATAGCATGGTAACAATAAATAGTGGAGTTTGCATATAGGGAGAATTGATGGATTACTATGGTAAAATTATTGAGATACTTGAAATTGAGTACCATACATTGCCAATAAAGCAAAGTGTGATATTTAAATGTGATTGGTTTGATTTGACTTCAAATATTGGTACAAAAGTGCATAGCCGATACAATTTAGTTGAAATCAACAACCAAATAAGATTAAGACAATTTGAACCTTTCGTGTTGGCAATGTAAGCGATTCAAGTGTATTATGTCCCTTTTCTCAACTTACGACGAGATAAGTCATATTGGTTGGCCATTTGCAAAATTAAACCTAGAGATGTTTTTGAATCACATGGAAAAGGAGAACAAAGAATTGAAAGTGAAGCGTTTCATGAAGATGTTTATTAAATAAATGCATCTGTCACATATGACGATAATGAACCTTTGAACGATCCATCTAATGAATATATTGAAACTTCATCTGGAGAGGATGATGAGGGCTAAAGGTCTGAAGAAGAGCCTGAATTTGATTCTTATTCTTCAAAAAATGAAAATGATTTTAATTTACAATTAAGTGATGATAGCGATTAATTTATATTTGTAATTGAATATTATATTCAACAAATCAATTATTTCCTTTTCAATATATTATGTAAAATATTGAATTTAAATTCTTATATTTCTAAAAAATTAAATCAAATATGAATTTCAGGTTGAAATATGCCACCAAAGAGAAAACATGATACAATGCAAGCTAGGTTCAAACAACGATTCGGAGGTTCTTACTGTCCATGCGAACCATCACACTCTACAGCTGCTATTGAATCACCTCCTCCCCCTCCGGCTACTACACTTGCAGATGAGGCATCACCTTCCGTACCTGATGCTACACCATCCACCACCCCTACATCATCCACTACCCTTATAATGATAGAGATATCAGGGGTAAATGATGCGGATGAAGAAGGCGGGTGCCAGCTTGGAGCTGAGGGACTTGATGGAAGAACTTACATAACAATTGTCAATAATCTGTAAGTAAAAATACATGAAACACTATATGTTTATAATTAAGTTATAGGTTTAAATTTTAAAAATGGTATAAAATTATTTGTTTTTATATTAGGTTGATTCCGTCTGGACTGTGCTAAAAAAACATGACATCCAAATTAAAGGAGAAGATTGATCTTGAGGGTTATATATGAAAGAATATCTCTCAAGCCACAAAGGAATTTTACTATCAGGAATTTGAGGTATAATAAAAAATATTACTTCCTATTTTAATTGATTTGTATACATTAATTAGATAAATATTATTACATTATAAGTATTTATCAAAAAAATTTCTTTTATTTCAGAAAGAATTTTTTTGGGATTTTGAATTTGACGTGGTTATTAATAAAGTATAGGAGAGACAAGCACGTACATATTATCGAGACTTTGTTGGTGCGATACATAAGGCTGATGTATGACCATCTTATATTCTGAACAAATATGGCGTCGTTGGCAGCAGTATTGGATATCACCTGAGGCAATGTCCATTTCAGAGCGTAATTCTACCAATAGACGTGGAGAACCGGGGGTAGAGAATCTTCCCGTACATACAGGAGGATCTATTACTAACCACGGGCATGTAGAGAGACTTGTAAGTATTTACATTTTACATTTATATTCTGATTTATTTTACTTTGCTGTATATCAATTTAAATTGACGTGTAAATTTTGGAATGAAAATAAGTGTATTATGGAGAATAATAATGTTATAAATGTCTAGTGTCATATATGGTTGTACTGTGAAGTAAATTTCTTTGTTCAATAGGGGTAAATATCATAAAAATATAGGAAACTCTACCGATATTTTTATAAATTCTAGTTGACTTATAACATTTTATTCTTATATAGGAAAAGTCTATAGGCATGAGGCCTACACCCTGTTAGCTCTTTTTGCACACTCAAACTAAGAAGCATGACAATGTGACATTCATCAACACCTGATGTAGAGAACTTAATGTATCTGTTAATATTAATTCTTAATAATTATCACTTACTAATATAAACATTGGCTCCTAATATGAACATATACAAAAAAGCATTCAGTGACAGTCTCAGCACTCTGAAGCTGTTGATAAGAGTCAGACATATCTTGATGTAGTGGGTGGTAGGGACTGTCATGGAAGGATCTTCGGGTTAAGTTCATTTGCGAACACATTTTATTTGCAAGCCTCCATGTTCAGTACAACAACATCTGGTAGACGGTCGACAACCAATGAAGTCAATAAGCTTTGAAGCACAGTGTAGATATTGGCAACTCAGTTGCAACAGTCGATGGAGTATATAGCTCAACTTTGTAATGAGATGGATGAGTTGAAGGGGAGGGGTAGCCCCTCATCGCAGCAATCAAAGTGTTCGCAGTCACCAAATCAATAGTGTACTTGTAGTCATTTCATTTGAATTACAAATACTTATTATGTACAATTTAATGTTTTTATTATCAATTAAAACAATTTTAACAATTTTAACTTTATATCATCAATCAACTTTCTGTTTAAACAAATCAAAATATTATACACAGATAATTCATAACTGTTGAAATTATGCACTAACCATAAGATGATGAAGTAAAATTTAATGTAGAGATTTTTATAAAATACTTTAAACATATTTACTAATGGAAATTACAAGTATGTTGGTAAAATCCATTATATTTACCGACGGAAAACACCAAACCATCGGTAAAATCCATAATATTTACCGACGGAACAAAGAATCATCGTCGGTAATATTGACAATTCGTCGCCAATTTTACCATCAGGATTTGCTGAAGAAAAATCGTCGGTATACTCACCAACGGGATAATCATTACCATCAATAATGTTGTAATAAAGTTACCGACGGAATAACCAATACCGTCTGTAAATATTCCAACAGAAAGAAAACGGTCGTAGATAAATTTACCGACGATCACAGCTAACCGACGGTTAGATAAAATGCCCGTCGGTAAATTTACCTATGGCCATTTTTATGACACTTTTGTCCGTCAGTTAATTCCGTCACCAATTTCTATTACAGACAGAATCCAAAGGTTTTTCGTCAATAATATCCATCGCTAAACGACATTTTTCTTGTAGTGAAGCTTATATGTCATAAATCTCCAAGATTTCGCATACAGATGAACTCTAAGTTCATGTAAGGGCATATAACATCATAAATCACTACATAAATACCCAAAAGGATTTAAATACATCTTTTAACTCATATACAACCATGTATATATCAATATACAGTAGTATCTCCAATTACAGAATAATACAAAAGGACACAGAGAGTCCGACGTTACACATACCTACCTACACACATGCGCGCGCGCGCGCACACACAGAGAGAAAGGTAGTCAAAATTAAAATTTACGTGGTCATGATTCGCTGATAAATGTTAAACTTGATATATGGATATAAATTATTTAATTAAATAATTGAAGATAAACTAAAAGAGTTTAATTTATTTAATCATAAATATAATGTATGATTGTAATTTATATTCATTGGCTACATATTTTAAAACTTAGTGGGTTATATTTAAATAATGGTTGAAAATTTTAATTTATTCAAGTTAGAATTAATTGTAAAGTTTGAGAAATTTAAGACAAATATAAGGTATTTGATAAATAAGAATCAATATTAAATTTTATTGGAACCTATTTGATATTTAATTAGAATTGATTATAATTCTAATTAAAATTAATTAACATTAGAATTATATTTCAATTAAACTATTAAAATTTTTAAACATAGGCTTTATTTATAGAAGCTAGCATTCTTGACATATCTCTTTTATAATATTTATAAATTTTTCTTAACTCGTTTCTTTAAATATTATTAGAGATCTAGGCGCTTGTTTGATTGTGATAATTTTCACATAACCTCTTAATTCGAGGAAAGATTTAAAAAAATGATTTGTGATTCATATTTTATTTTTTTATAAATTAATTATATTATAAAATCAATTTTCAAGAAATGACGAAAAAAATATTTATGCATTTACATGTGTGTCGTCCTAATTTCTCGATATATTTTTCATGCAGAGCATCTGTATTTAGATTTAGAATGTCCCACTCACGATTTGAGACCTTACCATTGAACAGGGAGCCGCATCAGCTTCAGAATTTCTAGTGGCAAGAGCCAAATTATTTCCATACATCGATGGGATGTCTTACCCGGACCAAATAATGAGATGCAATTTGACTAAAACAGAATACACTATAGGGGAATTCCTAAGCCTTTGTTTGGATCCTTAGTTTTACAGGGGAAAGAAAATGAAATATTTAGGGGAAATGAGGAGAAAAGAATGGAAGAGAAATGTGATTTCTTTTCTCTCGTTTGTTTTCCTAATTTATCAAACGAGGGAATTGGAGGGAATTGAATGGAAGAAAATTTTTTAAGACCTTTATGCCCTTGATTATTATTGTGTCAGGAGTTTGTT
>JAOQMR010097616.1:0-13041 GCA_027563865.1 Erythroxylum pelleterianum
GACTTGTCGGTACTGGATGCGTGTAAGTCGACTTATCCAACGAACAAGTCGACTTGTACACGACTTACACTTACAAATACATCATTTGAGTTCAAGAGCCAAAAATGCAAAAAAAGCACTTGAACTAATAAAACTTGAAATGCAGATAAAGCCTTGAATTCACGAAACTCTAACAAAAATACAAAAGTATGTCAATTCGGAGTGATGTCGTACTCTTGACCTACTCGATCTCTTGTTCATCACCTGAATAGGGGGAGGAAAATGGGGGTGAGCTATAAAGCTCGTGGGTAACAATTTTATAACCAATAACAAGCAAAACCCTTGAATAATATTCATTTTCATTGAAGAATGCACATTGAAACACAAAGCACATATTTCTCAAAATTCTCTTTTATCAAACAAATCATAAGCAACATATATCATGCATTCATCAACTTGTTTACAAATCATAAACACATAGGCACATCGAAATGGTTTGTTTGGATCCAAAACAGAACATACTATACATTTTCCCTAAGGGTCCTGTGTAGCCGTGAACAGAACATACTATCGCAATCCCACTTAATGGTCTTGCGTAGCCGTGAACTTATGGGAGTCCATGAAGGGGCTCCATGCCACTAGCGGGCAGGCGGGAGAAGCCTTTTGTCAAAGTTCACTTGACTAACTTAAGGGACCACCACAAACCCACATAACATGTATTTCATTTCTTGTGAACTTGTTGCCCAAAATGGCACATTTCTTTCAAAACTTGATTTCATAACCATAACATCGTTTCAGAAAATCAATATTCCTTCAAAACCATTTCCATAAACCAACAATTCATATACAAACATATAGCACATTCTTAAAGCATTCAAAATGCAACAAATGAACATGTATAAAGTAGTTAAAAATCTTTTATTTCCGTTATTTCAAAGAAGCATTTATAGCTTATTGTTCAATTATAAAAGTGTAACCCACCTTGAAATCCTTACTTGTTACTTGCTCAAATGTGTCATTCCTCTTGCTCCTTTTGCCTCACTTGCCTCACCTGATTTCCTTAAACAACAACCAAAATTCAATTCAATTTGGTGTAGAAATTGGAAAGTCATACTTTGACAATTTGAACTATAACTTATGTTGAAACAAAAATTATATGCTCAACTTCCATCCAAAATTGGAGATTCTTAGGGACTAAATTTAGACTTCATTCCTTCATGAAATTTGTAGCCCTATTTCTCTAGTTTATCAAGAATCAAAATTCACTCAATTTGGACATCCACATCAAAAGTTATGCCCAAAATACCAAAATACATCTGTGCAGGAAAATTGGAGCACGTTGCGGCGAGAAAGTTGGAGCACGTCGTGACGTACGCAACTACGAGTCATGACATACAACCCCAAAAACCTCCGAAAACCTGTGTTTTTGGCATTCTTCAATTATAAACTTCCCAACTTTCAAATAGAACTCATCTTAACCCTAAACCATCATTCCTACTTCATTTTTAAGCTCATTCCAACCCAATATCATTAACAAAACATCAAAATCTATCTTTGATCATTAACTCTAAAAGAGAATACCTTGCTACTTCATTCATCAACAACTTCAAACACATATTAAGCTATATTTGAGTTTCATCTAACCAAAACAAGATGGAATAAACTTATACTTACTTGCTTTAGCCTCAAAGTCTTCAAAATCTTCAAGATTTCCAAAACCCAAATTTTTCTCTTCTTCTCCTCTCTTCCACGACACTCTCTTCTTTCCCTCTTCTTTTTATTTTTCTTCTTCTAATTTCCACTCCTAATAATCATCAAATGTCCATTATTCCCTTCCATGTAAGCCTTATAACTTTAATCCTTAAGTGATCTTCCCATTTTTCCCTTATACATTTTTACTTCTTCATTTTCCCTTACACCATACTATACTCTAACTTACTCTTAATTTCTCCATTTAATACTTTTAATTCCATCAATTTAAGCAATGATCCTCCAACAAAAATAATAAGTCAATCAAAACCTCAAAATTAAATTGAAATCATGCTTATTCAATAAGAAAAGAATTCGGGGGCCAACAATTACGACCATAGATGCTTCATTATTTCTGACATCATGTCCTTCATTTCCTCCACTTTTGAGCCGAGTGCCTTGAGGTCTTGCCGTATTTGAACTATTTCCTCTAGTAAGTCACTTAATGAAGTAGGTAGATCATCATCCTTTTGCTATTCTTCTTCACAGGCAATAGTGGTACTATATGCATCTGAAGACAGAACAAGTGCGTCACTTATAATAGGGGTAGGAGGTTGAACAGATAGGTTCGGCTCTGGGATATTTAGATCATCCGGGGTAGGTAGTCGCGGGATTTGTCTTCCGAGAAGTTGTAGAACATCTCCAATTGAAAATACAGTACAAAGCGGCCTAATGCGAATAATTAGATGCACAAGAGTCTCGGTTAAGTAACTGATATCTCCAATCCTAACGGATTTGTACTTCCCTTTTGTAAGTTTTCCAACCACCATACAAGGTTCACTAGTGGTAGGTCAACTACTACTTCCTGGATCTTTTGAAATATGGTGGGAAACATAGGTTCCCTTCATCTGTGCTGCATAGCATGCTTCATCTATGCTCCGCACTTCCTCTTCAATCTGATCTTCTGTAAAATCATTTGTTAACCCCTCTGGGTATAGTTTCTTCTTCCCCCTATCATCATTGCGAACAATGTATGGCTGTATGGTTTGGTTCCTTCATCTCTTTGGAAACCATACATACTCCATCATCATTCAACAAATGCATTGTATTACTATTTACCAAAATTGGTTGTAATTATGCCTTTACTAACCATTTTTGGGGATTCTTTTATAATTATCGAAGTGCTACTCCTTACAGGTTGAACTTCTTCAATAACCTTGATTTGCAAACCCTCTTTTCTTAAAGGTTGAGAGGCATTGACCTGTACTGGATTCTTCTTCTTAATAGCAGTGGGAGTGCTCTTCTTTTGACTGATTTTTTGCTTTTTCCCTTCTTCAATCTATCTCGAAGTTTGTTGAGATTGTGGTCTCTTCTTCTCAAACTCCAATTTCCTTCTAATCTCAATCTATTTAGCTAATTTAGCTTAATCTTCCTTTAAGATTGAGACTAAAGATCTTGTAGCCTGAGGTTCTCTTATCCCAGAGTCTTTACTTTGAGTTAGCTCTTTTCTTTTCTTCTCCTTTTGCTGACGTAAGGTTCGAACTCTGGGTGACCTTTTTGCTTGTTTTGGTATTTCTGCTAGAAGTGTCTCTCCTTTTCTCTTCAAGTACACTTTCTCTATATACCGCACCTGGCTTCCTTCTTTATGAGAAATCATATTATCTGTCATCGATTCTTTTGATGATGAATTTTCTCCAATCATGGGCATTTTCTCACTGGATTGAGATTTTAAACTTCTCAGTTATTGCTATTTTCTAAGAACCTGCTTCTTCTTTTTCCAGATTCTTCAAGCCCATTTTGCCAATCGTCACAGAATTGATAGAGCTCTTGACGGTCACTTCATTCTGTTTCCTCTGTCTAGAAGAACTCCAGAATCTCTGAATATCCTTGTCAACAACATTCCATATGAGTGACTATTCAATTCTTTCTTCGTCTTGACCATATAATGGAAAATAAGAAATGGAAAATCAACAGGTTGACGATTAAGTAGATAGAATAGACACTGTTCATCTAAGGTTGTCACCAGATGCCTTGATCCTGTTCTTGGTAGAATACAGTGGAAAAGAATTGAGTGTAAAACCCTCGCCTTTGTCACAAGACTTGATGCCTTCTGCTACTTCGAATCGTTGTTTCCATACAATTGTCGATTGATTTCATTCTCCTTCACGCTAGCCTGCGTCATCCATCTACCTTTGCTTGTAAGCTTCTCTCCAACAGATAGACACTCAGTGACCTTCTCGATCAGCTTCATTGTCACTATAATGGACAGTCTATCTACTATTGATACAATAGTATTATCTACCATATTCATTTTGTAAAATCCCATCACTGACGGGGAGGGTAAAATAGTAATTCGGAGTGCTTGGAAATGTTTTTACATGTTCATGCATAATACAGCATACACATACACATGAATAGTAAATTTACATATGAAAATGACTGTACATGCATTCATGACATTTCCCGGTATATTTGTGAATAAAGGTGATTGTTATTAAGAATGTCATTTGTGCGCATGAAAAATTGAGTTGGAGAGTGGTTTTCAAAGTTTTAGAGAATTTTAGAAAAAAATTTTCTGAAATTTCAGGGTAATTTCTGGACTAGAAAAAATGCCAAGGAGCAGAATAAGTGTTTACTGGTAGTGGAATTGACTGGCCAATGGCACTGGAAAAAAATTAGATACATGGTTTTAGGATTTATTAATTAGAGCCATTGGAAATTTGGATTTAAATGGATTAGTTTAAAAAGGAAAAACAAATTCAATGCTTGAAATGTGGACATATGGCAAGTGACACCATTTCTTAAACCACCATTTGTTTATTAATTTTGAAGGTCATTTTTGCCTCTCTCACGATGCTTTCTTTCTTAAAGGCTTTGGAGTTGTTTTTGGTGCTTTTGCTTCTCTTGTTTGTAGCTTCTCCTCCTCCTTGATTCTTCTTGCTTTTGACCATCTTTTCTACTCTCTTCCACCTTGCTTTCTTTTCTTTTGTTCATGAAAAAAATCCAACCTAAACCTCACCCCCTCAAGATGATGATGGTCGTATGTGTTGGAGGGAGTTAGGGATTTGTGGTAGTTTTGAAGATTTGAAGAATTGGAAGCTTAAATAGGTAAGAAACATGTTTTATATCATGGTTTTGTAGTTAATTAAAATCATTTGTGATTGTAGACTTGGTATGGAAGTGATAGAAGTTGAGTTAGGTTGAAAATCTGGAAATTTTATTTGAGTATGGTTCAAGGATTTAGCCATAACTTCTTCTATAATAGTCCAAATGAGATAATTTTTGGCTTGAATTAAACTAGAGGTGTTTGCCTCTATTTCTTGTGAACAAAGTGATGTTTAATTTTGGCTTGAGAAGTTCCAAATTTTGACTTGAATATGACAATGTGTGTAGGGATGAATAGTGCAGTTTTAGTGACACTAAAGTTAAATTTGTGATCTGAAGCTTTGAGGATTTTTCTAGGTTGATTTAGTCCGATTTTGCTATTTTGGTCTTCATGAAAGTTGTAGCTTTTCTTGATAGCTTTCTATTGCTATAAAATGTGTCATTTTTCGACATTGGAGTTGATAGTTATGAGTGATTGAACTTTGCTTATGGATTAGGTGAAGGAAAACAGGGCAGCCACAATCATGTGGGAATTTGACCTAGTTAGAGATAGAATTTGCTTCTAAGTGCTTCACGAGAATTGTAGAATGTGTTCTGATCTTTACATTGATATAAAGCATGGAATTTTTGGACAAGGGGATAGGAAGTTATGATTTTTAGAAGATTGTGGTACTGTTTAGGATGACATGTATTGGGCAGTAACTTTGATTGGGATTTTAACTCCTTTAGAGGTGGAATTAGTTTTCGATCCTCCATGGAAATTGTAGAACTTTCTTTGATCTTTCCATTGATACCAGGTTTGTACAATTTGGAGTTCTGAGTAAGAAGTTACGAGTTGTGGAAGTTGGGATGTTGGTAGAAGAAAGACTAGAGTTTCCAGTCGATCACTGTAGTCGACTTAGTCGACTAATAGTCTCCGACTAGTTGACTAATTGTCATGTTTTACTGATCTGACCTCTCTCCACTCTTTTGAGTATAACTTTTTCATCCGACCTCCGATTGATCTTATTGTAGAAGTGTCGGATTCATAAGACATTTATCTACCTCTCAATGTGAATTCTTGAATTTTTGAGATTAAATTGAAATTGATTGATTGAATCAAAATGAGTGGATCGATTAAAAGAATATGAATTGGTTATTTTTCTGCACATACTTCAGTGTTTTGGCAATATCCGGATCTATAGAGATCTGAATTGAGTAATTTTGGTGTCTATGGATTCCTAAGACATAGGGGAACATTTTTATTCAAGCGGGGTTTCCTAGGTTACCACATTTTTACTGTCTTATGGATTACAATCAGTAGACCCGACAACGTGTGTTTTAGAAAAACTGAAATAAGTCGATGAGCAAAAAATTGGGAGTTTAATGTTTTTAGTGAGGTTTATACCTAAGAATAGATGAGTTTTGACATGGGAATGGTTTTGCGATGAAATTTATGATACCGAGATTGTCACGAACATGCATTGTACACATTTCACTTCCTGCATATGCATTATTGTAAACTTCTTATTGTAGAACTTATGATATATGTGTATCTTAATTGGTATAGAGGCATTTTTGTAACATCAACCCACAGACGTTGCCGAGACTTCCAAGCACTAGCTTCGGAAGCTGTTGGTGAGTAACCTAGATGATTTCTCTCAATTATTAATTTCTTATAATTCTGTGGTGGATAATGGTAGGTTTATGATTTCATTGTGATTGTGGATTCCGGATAGAAGGTCTGATGACTGTGTACTGGAGAATTGTGTTATCGAAGTGCTACTTGTATGTGAATTTTGAGACCTACGTGCCTATTATGTGATTAATTGTGAGATATGGGATTGATTGGGACATATGCTGATTGATGGTGGAATATGCATTTCATTCATAAATGCATAATCAGAAAATGACAGTTGTGACCGGAGCAGCCACCGATTAGAGCTTAAAGCTCAACGAGTGTATTTAAGCCTCGAGCTCAACAGTGATTTAGAGCCTCATGCTCAATGTTTAATGAGCCCTATATGGGACAGTTCAGGCGCTCGGTCACAACACCGTAATAATTGAAAAAGTGTCACTTGAGCATTTCATATGCATTTGCTTAAATATGTTTGATTGAGTGAAAGGCAAAATGCCTCATGCTTATGTGAAAAATGTGTTACCTATGATGAATGTGAAATTGTGACATATGTGCATTATGAATTGTTGTGTTGTTTGGATTGAGTGATACCTCACTGAGTTCGTAAAATTCACCCAAAATTTGCAACTATTTTTTAGGATAAGAAGAATACCTCATTAGGCCAACGGGAGTATACCTACATTATTCAAGCGAATGATAGAGGTCAAAATCAATTCGCGTCTGCATTTCATGTCTCTAATTTTGTATTGAACTATATATTTTGCAACTATTGTATGAATGTGTATTTCGAAATGACTAAAGTGTTTGTTATTGTTAAAGGGCCCATTTGGCCATATGGGAATTTTGTAAATTCCACAGTATGATTGAAAAGGGCTTATGCCTTATTTGATTATGGTATTCCGCATATTGTGTTTTATGTTTCAAAAAAAAATTTACTAATTTTCGAGTGATTGAGTGCTCTAGCATGCCACCCTCGCGGGGCACGGACTCGGATATCATCGTCGATGTTAGGTTCGGGCCTTACGGGAGTGGGGTGCTACATTTATGTGGTATCAGAGCCCAGAAGTACTATCTTACATGGGCATTCTGAAATTTGTGTTAAGTTACATGCATTTTAGTCATGTCATAGTAGACAGTAGCAACTGATCCCTAGTCTGAGTTGCATGAGTGTGAGTCACAAGCTTGAGCATATGTTAAGTGTATAAGCTAATAGAAATTGTGAAGGAAAAGTGATGTTATGTCATAATATGAAAAAGTGGAGGTTGTGAATACCTAGAGATGAGAAATGGTATATGATTGGGTATGACAGAAAAAAAATTTTAACACAATCATATTGGTGAATGTAGTATGGAATACGATGTTGATATTATACTGTGATGATTTATCCTTAGATGTGAACCTCATATGATTATATTGTTGTAGATCGTAGGAGGAAGATAGTGATATGAGTATAAATGATGAGATTAAAGTGTATGAGTCAAGTTGAAGGAAATTCAAACTGGAACATAAAACGATTGTGTGATTATTGTAATACAAGTTTATGATTCAGTATAAGAGTATGTTTGTGGAATTGAGATTAAAATGCTATAATGATTATGCCTCTACAACTCTGAAGCGAATGAGTATTTTCATATGAAAGATAAAATGAGTGACAAGAGGAAGATGAGACAGCAATGAGGAAAGAAAGGAATAATAGGAGAAAGAAATAGAAACGAACTACTTTATATGAGATGGATGATATGTAGTAAGGAGAAAGCTATTAATGCATAAAAGATATGATTTTAGGTGAGAATGAGAAAGAGATAAGCAAAAGCCCCCAAGGTCAAGTTAATTTGTTACCGTGAGTTCATAATTGCTATTGGAATTATTATATCAAGTGAGAATAATGGGCACTTATGTGTGTGGAATATCATAGGAAGCAAACCAAGGCTTATTGAATATCATTAGTTGTAGTTCTCATAGCCTAAGAGCCTGATAAGAATTGGAGAAATACATGAAAGTGTTAATAGTAATCCATAGAGGACAGATTGATGTTGTTAATGATGTTACTATAGGTGATGATTTTTTGTGAAAAAAAAAAGAAGAAAAGAAAAGGTCCAGATCATAACACAGTCTTCGTGATCGAGAACTGATACAAAAGGAAAATTGTTGTCCTGAATCAAATGAAATTAAGGTATCTTGAATATAAGTTATTGATTGATAAGTTGCCTTAAAAGACATCTCTGGAAAAGAGATGGAATGATTTTGAGGATTGATGCCAAGGTATTAGAGTAAATGAAATTGTTTAGTGCCTTATAGAGCCTTATTTCAAGGGATGTTCTGATCATACAAGCTATGGATCATGTAAGCTATGGAACAAATTGATCCTACTGGGATATTATGTATAGTTGAAATTGATCTTCTTGAGGTACTAAGAATGAATGATAAGTAATTATGGAAAATAGTTGATTGATAAGTTTCATGAACAGCATCGATGATTGTAGTAAGAAATCTTCTTTCAAAGAAGAATATCCCTAAATTGAGTTCAGTTGATCAGACGATTTAAATTAAGGGTGGTCAATGAAGAAATAAATTAGAAATGAACATGTCAGAAATCAAAAGTGAATAATGGAGTTATATTCCAAGCGGAGATTTAAATATAAGTAGTGGAATATGCTACTGAGATTTTATGCATTATGTTTGATGTAAAGTATCCAACTACGTGAGTGGATTTTTAAATTCAAGGTGACACTATTGCAAATGCGAGGAGAATATAGGTCTATGTTACATTTGATTTAAATATGTTCGGGAGATCCAAATTGAATTTGAGGAAGTGAGACCAACACAAGAAATAAAGATTTCAAATAGATTGAAATGTATGGAGAAACTAGTACGAATGAGCAGGCATTGGAATAAGTCAATGAGGAAATCAAAGAAAATCATTAGAGACAAGAAGTCAAGTGATAGAATGAAAATGACTACCTTATTTGAGGAATTAGCTTAGAATTAACAATGCCTCGATAGTATTATGGTATTGAAAATTTAAGTCACCCCTAGTACAGCTGAATCAAATAGTGACTATGATAGACATAATACATCGAGTGGATTTGAAGAGTAAAGAGTATATTTGAGAAACTTGGGGAAAATTGTGAAAACAATATCAGTGATAAAAAAAAGAGTTTTGAGGAATTATGACATCGATGGTAATAAGATCTTTTGGATTTGGAGATCGTGCAATATATAATGGAGTTTCACATCAGAGAGTAAGATACAATCTTACACTTTTTGAATGCATAGAGACAATCAAGGTCTCATGAGTTCATCTTGATACATGGGTTAGAATTGTTATGATAGAAATCGCTTTGAGGGCTTGGAGATATTAAATGAGCCAAGTTATTTCAACTTTGAGAAAATTTTTGAGTTTGAAAGGAAAGTACCAATGAGTTCCATACTGGTAAAGATAGTGTGTAATCTGACATATTGAATAGACAATTCTATAAAGAAATAGTGCAAATTCAGATATTGAAGTTACCAAATCTAGTGCAATGAAGAGTGCAAAATGTTGAGTGGCACATGGGGCAAAAATGAAGGGGTACTAATTGCATATTAAAATTTAGATCAATTTTGCTAGAAAGAAGTAAGAAAGTCTAAAAGCTAAGGATTTAGAATTGTGAGTTCCTTAGAGGAATTGAAAACGAATGTGAATTTTTGAGGGAAATTAGAAGGATGCTGATGGGTGGTAGAATAAGAAGTATGCGTACCTGATAAAGATGACTGAACGAAGAGATCACTAGAGGATGCACAGATAACAACATACGCTAGTCATCCTTGTAGGAATACGCAGAAATAGTATTTAACTACTAAGGATGTCGAGACAAGTGATTGAGTATTTGAATTGTCAACAGTCTTAACTGTCAGGAATGTGTTTCAAGCTTATATTTGGAGTTTATGGGAATATGAGATTGATGTATAACTCCCATTGATTTTGGGAATAACAATTGTTATCCTAATGACATTATTAAATTACTCTATGGGGCATTGTATAACAGAAAAGTGGTTTCTCATCCTTACAATGAGATGAAAAGGGCCAAAAATGGTATAAGGCCATAGTAAATGTGAGATACTATTAGTAAGAGAGTTGAATCTGAAATAAGAGTAAAGTGATTTACGAACGATAAGTGAGTTAGGTGGATTAACACCTGATATAGTGAAATGGGCATAAGAGTTGAGTGTATTAACACTAAAGAGAAGTGAATTGTCAAAGGAGAGATGAATGGTTTTTGTGAGTACCACCTTGGCAAGGTGCGCTCAGATTTGGAGAAAAGTATAAGTTAAACCATATGAATTGGTTTTTATGGAAATTTTATGAGTTAGTGTTACTGGTGAAAAAGGGTCTTAGATTCATAATATGCGCTTTGTGAATAGGTTCTGAAATTAATGATGTGATCGACAGAGATAGATTGATAGCATACGAAGTAAAAGTTAGTGAGTAATATGAAATATGCCGATAAAATAGTCAAGATTGTGTGTTAACTGAATCAGCTGTGGTCATTTGGAAGAGTGTTTTTGAGTGATGAAGTATATGAGAGATGGAGAAGCATATGAGGAATTATCCCCTCTACGGTATTGATCAATCAGATGAGAATGGTCGAGGGCCTAAAGTTGATTCAGGATACAGTAGCTAAGGTGAAGTTGATCCGGAGCCAAATTCAAGCGGCTTAGGATAGACAAAAGAGTTATGTGGATCAGCACTAGAGGGATATGGAGTACAGTTTAGGAAACAGAGTTTTCCTACGAGTGTCACCGTGGAGAGGAGTGTTGAGATTCGGTAAAAAGGGCAAGTTGAGCCCTAGGTACATTGGTCCTTAGGAGACCATTGAAAGGATAGGACTTTTGACTTATAAGTTGGCTTTACCAAATGAGATGTCTCAGTTGCATAATGTCTTTCATGTGAGTATGCTCCGACAATACCGATCAGATTCGACACTTGTGATACCGACTCAAGAGATTGAGGTTGCTAGCAATTTGAGCTATGTTGAGGAACCGGTCAAGATTGTGGGATCACAGATTAAGCAGTTGAGGAATAGGGTCATTCCATTGGTGAAAGTCCTATGGAGGAACCACTCAACTGAAGAAGCAACTTGGGAGATAGAGGAGTATATGAGGAGACAATACCCTCACCTGTTTGAGCAAACAGGTAAAAATTTTGAGGACGAAATTTTTTTAAGGAGGGGAGAGTTATAACATCCCATCACCGACGGGGAGGGTAAAATAGTAATTTGGAGTGGTTAATGAGTGCTTAGAAACGCCTTTACATGTTCATGCATAATACAGCATACACATACATGTGAATAGTAAATTTGCACATGAAAATGATTGTATATGCATTCATGACATTTCCCAGTATATTTGTGAATAAATGTGATTGTTATTAAGAATGTCATTTGTGTGCATGAAAAATTGAGTTGGAGAGGGTCATTGTGGTTTTCGAATTTTTGGAGAATTTTAGAAATTTTTTCTGAAATTTCGGGGTAATTTATGGACTAGGAAAAATGCCAAGGGGCAGAATAAGTGTTTACCGATAGTGGAATTGACTGGCCAATGGCACTAGAAAAAAAATTAGATACATGGTCTTAGGATTCATTAATTAGAGCCATTGAAAATTTGGGTTTAAATGGATCAGTTTAAAAAGGAAAAACAAAGTTAATGCTTGAAATGTGGACATGTGGCAAGTGACAAGTGTCACTTGCCAAGCCATGTCTTAAACCACCATTTGTTTATTAATTTTGAATCTCATTTTTTGCTCTCTCACGATGCTTTCTTTCTTAAAGGCTTTGGAGTTGTTTTTGGTGGTTTTGCTTCTCTTTTTCGTAGCTTCTCCTGTTCCTTGCTTCTTCTTGCTTTTGACCATCTTTTCTACTCTCTTCCACCTTGCTTTCTTTTCTTTTGTTCAGAAAAAATCCAACCTAAACCTCACCCCCTCAAGATGATGATGGTCGGATGTGTTGGAGGGAGTTAGGGATTTGTGGTAGTTTTGAAGATTTGAAGAATTGGAAGCTTAAATAGGTAAGGAACATGTTTTATATCATGGTTTTGTAGTTAATTAAAATCATTTGTGATTGTAGACTTGGTATGGAAGTGATAGAAGTTGAGTTAGGTTGAAAATCTGGAAATTTTATTTGAGTAGGGTTCAAGGATTTAGCCATAACTTTTTCTATAATTGTCCAAATGAGATGATTTTTGGCTTGAATTAAACTAGAGGTGTTTGGATCTATTTCTTGTGAAGGAAGTGATGTTTAATTTTGGCTTGAAGAGTTCCAAATTTTAACTTGAATATGTCAATGTGTGTAGGGATGAATAGTGCAATTTTAGTGACACTAAAGTTGAATTTGTGACCTGAAATTTTGAGAATTTTTCTGAGTTGATTTAGTCAGATTTTGCTATTTTGGTCTCCATGAAAGTTATAGCTTTTCTTGATAGCTTTCTATCCCATAAAATGTGACATTTTTCGACATTGGAATTGATAGTTATGAGTGATTGAACTTTGCTTATAGATTAGGTGAAGGAAAACAGGGCAGCCACAATCATTTGGGAATTTGACATAGTTAGAGGTAGAATTTGCTTCTAAGTGCTTCATGAGAATTGTATAATGTGTTCTGATCTTTACATTG
>JAOQMR010097734.1:0-13029 GCA_027563865.1 Erythroxylum pelleterianum
ACGGAGACAAGATTCTCTGTTCTGTCCACCATCAACCAAACAGCTCTCTGTCCTCAGTTTCTGTTCCGTCCCGTCCTATTCCGTCTCGTCCCGTTCCGTCTCTAGCTACTAGAGACGCTAACCAAACGCAGCAGTGACGGAAGTGTATTAAAAAATAGCTTCCCGAAAAAGTTAAAATTTGGGCTTTTCTAAAAAGTTCCAAATTTTAGCTTTTCAAAAAGCTGTATCAAAAGTTATTTCTACTTCAAAAGTGCTTTTGAAGTTTGTAACCAAACACCCATTTTTTTCCTGAAAATAGCTTTTGCGGTAGAAAAAAATATTTTTGGAGTCTCCAAAAGCTGAACCAAACATGGGCTTAGTTGTATATTTC
This sequence comes from Erythroxylum pelleterianum, assembly GCA_027563865.1. Lineage (NCBI taxonomy): Eukaryota > Viridiplantae > Streptophyta > Magnoliopsida > Malpighiales > Erythroxylaceae > Erythroxylum > Erythroxylum pelleterianum. The sequence goes on from JAOQMR010097734.1 coordinate 371, forward strand.
GCAACTAAGTCAACTTCTCCCTTGAATGCTAAAAGTAAAGCTAGCATAAATTAGTAAAGATGAAATTAAAGATAACACAAGAACAAGAATAAGGAAACTTAGAGAATGCTTGTATTACTCAAGAAAGCTTTACAAGGCTACTGCTATAAGATTTTATGCATGTTACAAATGAACTCTCCTTGGGAATTAATAGCCTTCTACCTCTTAAATGGATGACTAAGATTTATTTGATCCACGGGCTCGGATTCATCGTCTAGAATTCTCTATATCTATCTACTTGTTCAAGTATTATCGACAATGATTTACAAGATTTTAGAGTCTTCGACCTATCTTTAGACTTGTCTTAAACAAGGCAGGATAGTGTGAAAACTTCTAGAAATTTTTGGCTTAACCTCTTCATTTGATGAGAAACTTTGCGGTGCGTGACTTCACTCATAGGAATGTCTTGCAACTTTAGAACTATGCATGTGCCTCGCCAAGATCTAAAGCACAAGGCAGCCAAGGCACAACCATGTAACAGCATAGAAACGAAACATTAAGACAGTTATTCTTCAAAAAAATTGAGCACCACTAGTGTCTTCAACTTTTTCCAAGATGGCACGTAGATTTTGCTTCCCATGTTCTAAGGCTCATACGAAAAGGCAGGTTATTAGGAACAGAGAAGTATGACCCTTCATGCTAACAGTATAGTAGGTCGCAAACAGTAGGTTTTCAGTGAAATATTCTTAAATGTCGATCAAAACAAAAGGGTGTCCAAAACCAATAACTACGTCAGATATGTTATTTTATAAGAGAAGTACGTGCTACGTATTGGCTTCGTACGCCTCGCAAGAGAATGTCAGAAAGATATTATCCGTACCCAACCTGGTTGATATGTGAACAAGAATAAGAATGGATATATGACAGAAAAAGGGTAATATAATTAATAGACACAATCACTTTCATTTGGTGGCAGAAGCCATCGCTGATGAACAAAGGAAGGCATGCAATAGCTGTTATAAGAGGGTGACCCTGTCCAAATGATTACCATGTGAAGGCCATGTTACTCTTGTCTTCAACATACCAGATAGAAACAAATTAGACGGCAATGAGAATATCATCTAAATTAGGCACTCAACCAGACTCAATGACCTATTGGTCAATCTGCCCATTTGAAACTGTCCCGGAATTATTCAACAGAACATTTCCTCCTTTTACTACTCGAGCACAAGTCCGCCTCATTTGCCTTAATGAATTATTGGTACCAACACTGGATAAACTGATTGAGTACGCTTTTATCCTTAGCCTTTCGATAATTGTAGACAGAAGGGAGTCTCCCAATTCCTTTAGAATTTTTAAGCTGTCATTTATAAGCTATCATCCAAGGACCAAATTGTAATTTGTCCCTATTGTCACCAACTATTGGTCCTAAGATCCTCCACCAGCTCTCTCACTGTCTACCTTCACACCATCACCACCATTCTGACTGGAAGAAGGGCGAGGAACACCCTCATATTCAACCTTAAGCCAGGTTCCTGCCACTTTCATTTTCAGAACAAGGGGTTTCTTCAAATCAACTTCAATACAAATACGTGCAAATTTTCCTCTAGTTACCAACGCTATCTGTCTGTCATTCTTAATTAGTTCCCCAATACAGCTTGCAATGACGAACAAGACCTCATCTTTATAATATTCAATAGGGAACTCAGCAATACGAACCCAAGTAATTACCTTTGTGATTTCTGTAGCAGAAGGAGAGAAATCAGGTACCCAGCGAGTGACTGTGAGCATATGGCCTGCAATCACATATGGGCCGCCAGACATAACCATAATGAGATCCTCCTCACGATCGAACTTCACAATAAAATATCCAAAATCTACGTCAAGCATCTCATCTCGCCCTCTAATTTCCATAAAGCCGAGAGACGATTAAAAAGGAATTAGAACCCCACACTCTTCCCGTATACCTTAACAATAATAGCATGCTTCCGATCACGACACAGATACTGCTGGAAATCATCTACCGTCTCCTTGAAATTCAAGTCTTTTTCCCAACTTTACCTCCGGACGTATAAAGTCGAGCACAAAGACCAAAGGCTAAAAGCTCGGATAATCACATGCTGAGGTAGTAAAGGATTCTCGTTTTCATATTTAAAGGAAACTTTGCTAGTGCACTTATCATCTAAGGAAAATCTTGACGAGATTCCACGAGAATTGTTGCCCGTTGCCCTACCTTTCCCCTTCAGCAGGCAGTCTAAACGAAAGTGATAGCAATCTTTCTCTCGTTTCTTCTACATCACGCATGTAATAATTTTTCTCAGACGTCTTGTGAGGTTAAGCGGGTAAAAATTAAAAGGTCGTTCAGTTTTACTTTTATTTTCTATTTTTAAATATATATATATATATAATTATTTCTATTGATGTAATTATACTTTTAAATATTTTCAGTATTAAAAGTCAATGTAATTATTTATAATTTAATATTTGATATTTAATAAAATTTTCATAGATAACTATTTTAAGAATTTGAAATTTATGTATTTTAAATATATTTATTAAATAATGACAAAATTAAAAATATTTTAACCTCTTAATATAATTATTATATAACTAAATTATATTAATCATAAATATTATTAGTAATTATCGATTATATATTTTGTTAATAGTAAATTAGATTATGATAACAACTAAATTCAATTTTATGAGATTTTTATACGTTATAAAAACAAAAAAAACATAAAGAAAAAATTTCAATCAAATAAGATTTTTTAATTTGGAAACAAAAATGAAAAATGAAAATTAAACAAAAATATTTGTTCACTTTGATGAAATTATAATTTTAAATCATGTTAAATTTGATTGTAATATGAGTTATAAATGTTAAAATTATAATTAAAAATTGTCAAATAATTTATTTAAAAAACGTAATTTACGAATTATCATATATATATCTAGCGGGGAGTCTATTATCATGACACAAACTGAAGGGAATTAAAACTTTACAAGTTTTAATTGTTTTTATATGAAAAAACAAGGCAAAAGAAATAGTCCAAAGAAACTGTATTTTCTTGAAAAGAAAATCTCAAGACTAATTAGTTGTATTCTTTCACTTTAGCTTATTATTTTCCTTATCTACTTTATGGCCACGAGCATTTATATATGTTGTATCACCATTAAATCAAAATGCTTGTAGCTTGTGAGGACATTTGCAATATCATAAAGTGTTGCAGTTGCAGTTGAATAAAATTTTAATACAAAAAATATGTGTTTTATGTTTTATGTTTTATTACTCTTTCAAACCATTTACTAGCTATGAACTAATTTCAATTACTCCCATCAATTTTACATTACACCCATTTAGTATTTGCAGCTAGAAAACAGGGAGTTTACATAAAATAAATGTTATTTATTTGTTTAATACATATAGGCTTTATTTGACAATCAGTTGATTCATTAGCTGTTAGTTGATTCTATCAACGGTTAACTGACAATATATGAATATAGTTTATTTAATCAATGGATAATATCAGTTGTTTATTTAAAGATATTTGGTAAAATTAACTGTTTAGTATTAGTTGTTTAAGTGTAAAATGACTTATAAGGGTATGACTTAAAATTTTTTTATAGACATAAGTAATATATCTTAGTATTTCTTTGAATATTCTTATAAGAATTTAGATAGAACAAAAGAAGTCAACTCTGTCATTTAAAGCAAAGGTTTATAATAATTTAAGAACGACGTCTAATTGCTATTAAACTAAAAAAATATTATCGCAAATAGCTGTCATCTTCCGAGTTCTCGGTTTTTCAATGCCTTCTTGTGCAGAGTTAACTTCAACATCTTTAAATACATCTAAAGGTATAAATTCAAGATTTTGATCAATGATGTTAAAAATCAGGTCATCAAATGTGTTTCTTCTAATATAGTTATGTAACACAAAAACTGTACAAATTATTCTATTTTGATCATTAAATGAATACTTAGGCATTTTCTCCAATATCTTCCATCAAACCGTAAGAACATCGAAAGCCCTCTCAACACAATTTCTTGATAATGAATGAGCTCGATTAAAAACTTCTCGACATCCTCTTAGATTTGCACCATGAAACTTCAATTGATGATACCTTATCTTTGGGTAAGGTGTCAAATATCCTTCTCTTTTCGGATGGCCTTTGCCAACCAAGTAATATTTACCTAAGTGTCTATAGAGACAATATATTTATATGAATGATATGAATAGCAAATCCTACAAATCTTAAAATTACTTGTCTGTGGTTTTAGAAATTTGAGTCTCAGACTACAATTGTATCAAGAAAAATACGAGAATCATATGTTGATCCCTCCCAATCCACTGAAACATACGTGAATAGTAAGTCAAAGTCAAATGTTGCCAATACATTTGTAGTCGTTATTCCTTTCTGTCCTTTATATCGCATTCGATCCTCCTATGCAACAATTACTGCCATGTATGTACCATCAATACTTATATAAAACAATAATCATAAGATGATAAAACAACCATTTTCAACTAAAAATATAATGAAGGGGGAGGGGGAACATTAAAATGTGGCATATATCTAGCATTATTGGCAATTTGTAGTGGAATCTTCTTGAATTCAGGATCTTTTGGTACGAGTATATCCTTTGAAAATCCATACATGGCACTCAAAACTTCTTTAAAAACTCTGTTAACAGTTTTACCATAATGTTGAATGCACTCTTGGGTATCTTTATTAGGGGCACCTTTACTTAGGACATACCTAAATAAAGCTCCACTTTCTCCAAAATTGGCATTATATCTGAAGGCCTCAAACCACAATTGTTTTCTAAATAATGCATAATTGACGAAATGTATTTTTATTTATCCTAAATGTATTAAAACATCGTTTTTCATGACCATTCAATAATTCATTTATCCATAGTTCTCCCGCTAGATAGGAAGTTATACATGGTTCCTTGCGTATGCTTATTGATATATACTCTTCGTCTATTATTTTATTTTAATTTATTTGGATTTAATTGATTATTGTTGATTGCAAAACCAATTACTTGCTTTACGATAAAAACTAAAAGTATATGGGTCATTACTTATAGTAAAAAGCAAATATCGTTCTACAAAGATTGTTTTTAGGCACCATTTAATTCAGGTTGTGCTTTGTTTAAGACTCAAATTTGAATGATAACTGAAAAGTAAACTTAATCAAAACAAACTAGCAACAATTAAATAATACAATAATGGAAATTCGTAAAGAGAATTAATCAAGTTATGGGAGAGGAGATTTTACCTATCATTAATGCTAATATAGCCTTTTATGTGTTTATGGGATGTCAGTTCTAGATGATTGTAGGGTTGATTACACTCATTCGAGTTATAATCATTCCCTAAATTGTAAACCCTAATCGAATTATGAAACTTACAATCTCTCGATTCAAAAATTACCTATAATTCTAATTAGTTCTAAAGCTCTCTAATAAACAATCGGGTCTCGCACGGGATCTCTCTCCATGCAATTACTGGCTAGATTGATTAAGTGGTCAATTAGATCGCCTAACTCTCATTAATCCAATCTAATCATTTTATTTGGTTCACCCTCTCGGTTTATTACCAAAATATGCAAATATATCAATCAATTAAGTAAACACAATTTAACTAGATTAGCATTAAAGATAAGCAAAATCCCGAAGGCAAAGTTAGAACATCATCGACAACTCAAAATTCATAACCATACAACCCATCTTAATCTTACATATTTAAATGAATACAAAGATAAAAGGGGAGGAAATGAAACTCGGGTTGGATGATTTGGAAAAGCAGTGGCATCGGGGGATCACTTATTTTAGGAAGCTTTAGCGTCAGAACCCTCCTTTTCTTCCTCTTCTTCTTCTTCTCTCTCTCTTCTTTCTCTCTCTCTTTTGGGTTTCTAGATGTAGGCAAAATGTAAAGCTCTCTCTAAGGTTCCATCATTATCCTTTTATGGTTTTTTTCCAAATAAGGCAACCCTAGTGTCTTTTCGAGGTTCGAAATGCCCGAAATGTCCCTCCAAGGCTAGAATTCAAAAGTGACTTTGCATCCACGATTGTGGCCCCTGGTGTATGATCGTGGCCAGTTTACCTGTTCTCTGTCATGATTGTGGCAGGTCCCCTACGATAGTGGCCATGTATTTTGGTCCGGTTCTCCTCCGAAACTCTTCCAAATGCCCTAAAGCACTAACAAACTCATCACGACACCTCATATATGTATAATTTAAGCTCCAAAACATGTTCTCACCCAAAGAACCAATAGAAATTAAAGATCTAAATCTATGTTTGAAATTTGACTAAGACGAGATTGATAACTATTACATGTAACAAGCACTAACAAAAAGTTTGGATGGAACGTAGAGGAAGGAAGTTCAAACAGTTGTCTAACCTTATGCTCTATCCTAATGATTTTGCTCATCTATAAATCCTACAGAGTATAGCTATGACTCAAAAGAGACAAGTTAATATCAAGATCACAAGATTACCAACATAAATGAGATTTAATGAGAGTTTAGGAAAATGAAAAGTGTAAAGAAAAGTTAACTTGGATGTTTGAACAATGCCTACACTTTGAACATTCATAGTAGAGTTAGTAGTTATATAGACAATATATGGAATAAAGGAAAGTTTTTAAGGAATCAAATGTAAAAGAGTTAGAGGTCATACGGTTACAATAAACAAAATCAAGGTACTATAAAGAAGAAGTACTTGATTTGACGGAAAAAATTAAAAAGAAAATAGTACCATAATTTGTTTGAAGTTGTTACAAAAGTGAAGATCTTTCAAAAAGAATTCATAAGATGTAGATGTATTCTCCATCGAACCCTTTATAGCAATAACAGTGTCAGTAGATTGAGAAGACTTATAAGAGTTATTTTATTTAGGTTATTTTTTGCATTTAGAGATGTGATGATTTTTCTTTTTTCAGTAGTTATAAAATAACTTCTTCTCACTTATATTATGAGAAGTCTGATAAAAGGAGGTCTGAGTGGCAAAAAGGACATTGATAAATGGAGTAGATTTCTCCATTCAAAGAGTGATCACCTCAATTTCTTCCATAATTAGTTCCTTAACTATTATATTAAAGCTTGGTAGAGATCCTCGATGAAGAAAAAAGCTATGGATGGGTTCAAACTTATCTCTAAGAGTCATTAGTAAATGTTAAATATGTTTTCGATCATGAAGATTAACATAAAAATGGTGATAGCTTGGGTATTAAGTCAAGTACTATATTCAAGTGCCAATTGATCTTAAAGTTCTTATAATTCCAACTTGATGCAATAAAGTGGTCTATAAAAATCCTACTCTTTGGCTATATCAAACTGTGAAAAATCAAGCTTGATTAATTCGGCATAAGTATTGAGAAATCATGTAGGTTCTAATAATTGATACCATTCCAAGATTTAAGACATTTGATGAATATATCCTCTACTTTATCTAGTTTTTGAGTAGAATTTGATATTTCTCTATTAACAATACACTAAAGAAGTCTTACTTTGAGATAACTACACATTTTCTAAGACCAAAAATTATAGTTAGATCCATCAAAGATGATACTAATTGGTTTAGGAATGTATTGATGAAATTTAGAAGTATCCATAGTACACACAAAATAAAAAATCCTTAACAAGGCTTAAAAATATACAAAAATGAAGAAACATGTCTTTAGAGCTAGAATTTAACGAATTTGACCCTAAAAATTGAGTTCAAGACACCTAAATACCTTAGGAAATAGTCTAACTTGAGAAAAAAAAATTGGTAATAAATAGTAAAACTAGTCATCCAAACTTTGGTCAATAGTTCTAAATTAAACTAGTTTGAACCAAACTGGTTGAACCAGTAATGATGTAAGGTGTTAATGTGGTAATGACGTGGTGTGGCTATATAATGTGACAACTGATATAGTAGTGAGGAGAGACCCAATATTGATGTGGCTATATAGTGTGGTAAAGTGTGGGACCATTTTGGCTAATATGGTAGATTATATGTTTGCTGATGTGGCTACTGATGTTTCACTACCTTAGCACGTGGACCATTTAAAGTTTAACTTATATCATTACTAGTTAACTAGATATTAATATTATTATAGTTAAAGTGACATCCTTATTAGCTAAAGATGATCAAAATAACGTTGTTTTGAGTTGTCTTCAACCTCAAGAAGCTAGAGCTTTAAAACTCGATATTAAACTTCTTTGGGCATGTTGGAGGTATTTTAGAGATGAGGTTTGCACATTTGTGATTGTCTTGAAGAGTATAAGAGTTTTGTATATAATAATGATATTTAAGCAACCAAATTATCTTCAAAAGTTAAGAATTAGAAGACTACTATCCTTTCATATAAAAAGATTTTTAGTAAAGAATATTTCGTATTTTTATGTAAACCTATTATATAATGGGATATTTATACATCAATTTTACATACAAATATACACAAATATGCTATTGTAGTTATTTTATAGATATTCATAAATGTATATGTCATACGGGATATACCTTATACATTAATAGATATAAACAACCCTACCTCTATATCGACAATAAAGTCTAAAACCCCACTTAACTCTTTAAGTGGCTTCCTTGACTTAGCGATTAGATTTATGCTGGTTAGTTCATCCCTATCTATCTCTTAATATTACTTACTATGCATGTTTATACTTTATGACTTATTGAATGTGTACGTGTTTGCATGTTAAAGTTTGAATCTTGAGTTTTGGGGTTTGGTGGCAATGCTTTCTTCGGAATTGTTAGTTAATAGTTATGTTATGTTGTTTGCCAACAAAGTTCAAGATTTCCTTGCTTTAGATGTTTGTATGGCATAGAGCATAATTTTTAGAGAAGTAACTACAATCCAAGTTTGACCATAATGCTCTTGGTGTTAAAAGTAGAAATGGACCATATATTCCATTTATCCTTTTATAATGATTGTTTGTTAGGGAATTATTGTCAAGTTTCAAATTTGAAAGCATATTGATATCGCTTAGGTTAAGTGATTATGTTGGGCCCCGTTTCTGAAACTCAACCTTTGGAAAAATAAAACGTACGTACAGAATTTCTCAAAAAAAAAAACAAACGTGGGCGAAAACCAACAAAAACAAAACACTTAAAGTCAAAACTTTTAATTCCGACATCCGAAAACGCATACTTTAGAAAAAAAAAACGTTGGAAAACTATAAAGACAAGTTACATCTTCCGAGAAGACGACTTGGTCTAAACCAGTCCAAATCAGTATAGTTTTTTTTTCAACGCCATTCAAAGCAATTCAAAATTCAAATGGTATTCATAGATCCCTCACCTCAATTCATTTAATTCTTCATATTCAATCATGTCTCATAATTTAAAAAAAATCCTATCTTTTTTTATAAAAAAATCTCTTACACATATATACCAACAATTCATATACAAATTTCATCAACTTAAAAGGAAAACTTCTTCCGATACATTACATTTGAACTCAACTCATTTCATCCATATACAATTCATAAGCCATGTCCATACGTAAATTCACATTTCATATTCATACTCGGATCCATATCTCATCAACATCAAAGATAAATGTTTACAACTTTAATAGCGATTCCAACCCACATTACATCACCAATACCAAAATCCAAATACAAAAGACACAAAACCCCAAAATTCTCAACAATTTCTAAGATCTTATTCTTACAACAATCTAACTTAAAAATACAACATATGCAAAACAAACGAAATCCTTGACTTTCTTTCATCCGATCTTTTTCTCATCACCTGGAGATGGGAATGAAAGAGGGGTGAGCTTTACGCTCGTGGATAACAAGTTTATAACCGAAAACAAGCAAAAACTATTATAAAGTTCAAATTGAAATCCATATTGCATATTTTCAAATTCAATAAGCAAAACTGTTGAAAAGTTCATTTGTCATATAAAAATCATGATAATTTCATAAAATGCTTCGTTTTTAGTCAAATACGAAATTCAAACTCAAAACTCATAATCCAAATACCATCACATCAACACAACATAATCCATTTAACCATCAATACAAAACACTCAATTTATGCAACATACTTGACAAGTTCAAAGATGCAATGCACAAACAATGGCTCGAGAGTTCCGTGGACAAAACGGATAAACTGAAGTTTAAACCGTGAACAAAACGAGTCCGATTTCTCGGGATCTCGTGGCTTCAAGCCGCAGCCGTGATAAGGCTAGACGTCGACGTGCACGTGACTAACGAAACGTTCCTCTCTCTCCCAGACAAAAGTACATATTCATGCTTAAATCAATTTATCGAATGCTTTTATACTTTCAAGCTTTTCTATCTTTTTATTCATACAAAATGCCATAACATGTTTTAATGGCATAACTTGAGTATAATTCATAACTCGCAATGAAATTTCAATAATCACAATAATTCAACAACACACATGCATTTTTCCACATTGATGACAATTCAATTTCAATTAATTAAACGCATACACACATTAGCAAATTCTTTACATCATTTAAAAGCAATAAATGAAGTAATTAAAATCATTTAGTCATTTAATTCAAAAACTTACTTTTATTTCTTGATTTTGAAAACAAAAGAAAGCTTGGTATCAATTTAATGGCTCATTACTCAATCATAAACATGAAACCCACCTTATTTCCATGCTTATACTTGTTCAAGAAGCATTCCCTCCTGCTCCTCTTGCTTTTCTTAATCCCCTTCATCAAAAATCACAAAACCCTAAATCAAAAGGAATCTCAAAAATTGGAAAACTTAAGGAAACAAAACATGAAATTGATCCTAAAATAATCATTCTCATACTTTTCCTAAGCCATTTGAACCAAAACCCATCAAAATTACAAAAGATTTTAAACAACTCACCTTGAATCTTCACCCATGATTTTTGCTTCTTGTCTCTAATGGAAGATTAAACCTTCCTCTTTCTTTTTCCTCCTTGAAAAACTCTTAGAATCTCTCTTCTAAAGCAAGAAAAATCAAAACCCTAAGTTATCTTCTTCTTCTTCTCTTCTTTTCCACTCAACCGAACACTCTCCTCTCCTTTCTTTTAAATTTCGTTCTTCTCTTTCAAAAAGCAAGACAAAATGCTTTTGCTTCCTTCTTTCTTTTAATGAAACAAAAATGACTCATTTGCTCCTCCTTATAAGCCTTAAACCATTTAACCTTAAGTGATCTTCCCACTTTGCCCTTATTTTATCTTTAAAACTGACATCTTAACTCCTTATTTTGATCAGGTAAATGAAACAATTTGATAACACTTCCTTCTAGAGAAATGTTCCTCTATGTCTTATGTTTCCATAGACACCAAAATCACTCAATTTGGTTCAGAAATGAAGAAGTTATGGCCAAAACACTTTCAGACCAATACTAAACCAAGACTAAACACTACACCTAAATTCACTCCAGAAATTGAACATCTTAGGAACAGAATTGAAATTTGATTCCTTTAGAACATTTGCATCCCCATGTCTCTAGTTTAATTAGAAACAATAATCAACTCATTTTGAACTCTAAAAATCAAGATATCTCCAAAATACTGAAGCATGTTCAGAAAATATCCAACTCATAACCTTTTATCCAATCCTCTCACTTTGACTCAATCAATCTTCTTCAAATTGATCTTAAAAATCATAAATTTTCATGTAGAGATAGAGGGATGTCTTAGAAAACTAACGCTTCAAAAATTAGGTCAATCGGATGTCGAACGTAAGAGTTATAAGCAAAATAGTGAAGGAAGGTCAGCTGAGCCGGCGAGCCGCTCGCGTAAAAAAGAGCCGGACGCGATCGCGACAACTCGTGATCGCGAAAGAGCCATTTCGCGATTGCGATGGCTCACGATCGCGAGGCTGCTGGCTTCCATTTTTCTATTTTTTTTTAAACCGTTGAACTTCAAAAGTGCATAAATTTTGATTCGGAACTCTAAATTTTGCAAACTTGGTATCAATGGAAAGATAAAAGTCAGATCTACAACTTCCATGAAGGACTTAAAAACTAATTAGATCTCTAAAGGGGTCAAAAATCTACTCAAAAGTGACTGGTCGGCAACTTAATCCTAAACAGCATCAGAATTTCTAAACATCATAACTTTTCACTCCATTGTCCAAAAATGTCATACTTTATATCAATGGAAAGATAACAACAAGCTCTAAAATTTTCATGAAGAACTTACAAACCAATTCAGCTCAAAAAGGGTCAAAACTTCATTTCAAGCTGGCTGTCCAAAAAAAATGTCATCCTAAATAGTGACACAACTTCCAAAAATCATAATTTCCTATTCCATTGTCCAAAAATTTCATGATTTATATCAATGAAAAGATAAAAAGACAATCTACAACTCTCATGAAGACCCTAAGAACAAATTATAACTTTATGAGGGTCAAAATGTCACTCAAAGTTTCTGACCCCAAAAGTCCATCCTAAACAACATTAAGACTTCAAAATATCATAACTTCTAGCCCTGATATCGAAAAATTACGTACTTTATGGCATTAGAAAGCTGTAAACATAAGCTACAACAAATCTGAATCCACGTTGGACCTGGTACATACTGATGTGTGTGGGCCCAGGAATGTACAAGCTAGAGGAGGTTATGAATATTTCATAACTTTTATAAATGATTACTCAAGACATGGCTATTTGTATTTGATGCATAAAAAGAGTGAATC